>JASTWL010001443.1:0-38178 GCA_035220575.1 Temnothorax rugatulus | reverse complement strand
ATATTATTTTAGGGGATCTATACACGTACGAGATGGCTCGCAAGTCCGGCCGGCTCGGCTTCTACTCGTTCGTGGATGGGATGTCACGAGCGAGGCTCGGCGTCAGATGAGCCAAATTCGCATATTTTCCTTTCGTGTGTGGTGAAAAAACGTTCGAGTCCGGCTCGTGAATCAAGTTCGCCGAGCCGGACTTGCGAGCCAAATACGTACGTGTGTAGACCCCTTACAAAGTCCGAGATTTAAATACGCCCGGGAAAAAAAAATTATATATAACTATATAAACATATAAAATGTATAATGATATAAAGAGGTATTCTTTTATATAATTAATATAATGATATCTAGATTCTTATATAAAATTATATAAAATTTTATATAATATATATAAGTATATATATATATATATATATATTATTATATATAAATATACATTAAAATATATAATTATATACAATATATATTATTCTATATAATTATATAAAATTATACCTGATTCCTCACGTAAATTATATATAATTTTATATAATTATATATATTAATATATTTTTATATAAATGAATATAGAATTTTTCTAAATATATATATATATATATACTATATTCAAAATACTAAATATATTATATTCAAACATTTTTTCTCAACTTTAATGTCAATATATTAATTGAATATAATAACTTATACCTATGTAAAAGATAAAAATGGACAAAAACTTTCTGTTTTAAAATAAAATTCATGAAGACAAGCTAATATATTATAGTATTTTTTATTAGTCCGTTAATATACATCACGCGGTACACGAAGTTAGATAAATATATATATATATATATAATATCAACATATAAAAAAATAGGTGATATTATTTATTTTAGAAAAATGTTTCATTTTGATTTTCTTAAATATAATCAATTATAAGATCATAAAAATTGAAAGTATAAATAATACATGAATTTCATTAATATTACCAAACTCGATCAAATAAATTCGGTTTCTTACATACATAATCACCAACTTTTATGAGCTGAGATATAGATAATAAGTTTTTTAGTGTTATTATTATGCTTTTACCTGTTTTTTTGATTAGTTTTATATGTTTAATTTTAGTTTTAGTCTTTAAATGCATAAATATTCTTGTATGTTCAATAGCATATATTTGCAATATAAAATACAAACTATTTTGATACTCAAAAAAAAAGTTTATTGATCCATAAAGACGAATATTATTGTCTGTTACTATCTCAACATTATGACTATTAGCTTTGATTTCCTTATATATATTTGAAGTGTAAATTTCGTTGTTAATTTTCGCTCGAGCACATACAAATACATTAGTCAAATCTATATTCATATGCAAATAGTTCGTGTTCTGAATCGCTAAGTCTGATGTTAGTAATTCTTTTGCTAAGAAGTTCATAACTTTTCACTATTTGAATATCCATAAATTTTGATTGTGTGCTGTTTATGGTTTCTTAAAATGCCGACACTCTGAGCAATCATCACATTATAACAATTTCTTGTGATAAATGTTTAGTACCAGTAACACTTTTTGCAATGAAACCATTATAGTTTTCAAAACAAAAAGCCGATGTTGCTGAAAGTGGACCCCATCGTTTCACTGATAAAACTAAATGTAAAAGTTGATGGGAATTATATGTGAGCTCTTTATCACTGAATAAGTCCGGAATTTCTTCAACAAATACTTTTAACAATTTATCTGCTTGCTCTAAATCCTCAACCGTAATCTGATCTTGAACTAAATTAAATATTGCAATAACTAAACCCATCAAATGTTGAAAATACTTTTCTGGCAAATAATTTTCAAGAGCTGGAAGCGAATAAAAAATATAATAGATTGTAAAATTCTGAAGCTTTAAAAAATGAGATTGCGTCAGTGGCCTTGGCATTCGATTAAAAGATAACGGAGGACGAATATTCGTTATGAATGTATCAATGTCTTTAATAAAAGGCTTTACGCTCCAAGGACCTGTCTTGTTGATGTAAATATTGAAGAATCGTTTTACAACTCCAAGTAATACCGAATGCATGAATTCAGGAATGAAACATGTTCCTAAGTTTAGTAATGGAAAGCAAGACAATATCAAATATCCTTTGACTCCTCGCAGATGTTTTTTTTTCTAATTTTCGCAATTTTCGAGCAAGGTTTATCATTCTATTGCCGTCTCTTAGTCTAGCGTTAAGATTATAGGGATAAAATTGACCAATTTTTTTTCCAGCTTTTGCATTTTGACTTTTTTTCGTTCGAATTTCACAAATGTTGCAACCGTATCGACCGTTAAAATTAAAAATATTCTGAAGTTGAGCTCGAGCCGGAGCATCTGCTATTATTAAAGGAGCAACAACTTTAGATGTAACTGATTCTTTCGTTACTGGATGAATCCATTGAATGCCTTCTTCAAAGCATTGGTTCAATTTTAAATAGAGAGGACGTAAAAACGTATTCATGCATGGTTTACAATCTTTGTCATACCACAAGCCCAAATTAATGATAAATGACTCTCTTAAATTCGCCGGAAGTTCAGCTATAGTGCTTAACAATGGCCAACAATGACTTTGAGCACTTTTAATTAAAGAAAGTCCATCTGTATTAATTATATTAATGTTAGATCGTATTTCTGTCTACTCGGTCGCGAATTTACTCGAATATATTCTGAGCCATCAGTAATTTCTGTAATAACATTATCGTCACGTGGCACGAGAGGTTTTAATTTTTCACTCAAGTTGTAATTTTCAAATAAATATTTTATTTGACTATGAATATCAAATTCGAAGAAAAAACAATCTTTGTCGACTTTATATTGCATGCCGGACATGTCATAACTTTTATGTCACTACTAATATACCCTGAGCACATTTTACAAAAATAATGCTTTATAATGATGCATGGAGGAGCAATTTTTTTCGCATACTGCAATAATTTGTAAACAGTTTTGGGCATTGCGTTATTTTCAGGTAATATATTGATTTGAATCCTCAATGCCTCTTTAAGAGCAGCTTTACTTATTTTATGTTTAACGTAATAATTAAGTACATCAAAAACAGCTTGGTCGACAGAAACAGAGCAATTTTCGTATAACATTACATTTTGACGAGTATTATGATTACGAACATTATTTGCCAGATTTTCATCGAATAACAGTTCATGGTTTTGATCTTGATCATTATTATTGTTTTCACTGTCAGAAGCATTGTCAGGTTCATAAAAATCTTCTACGTCACTCTCATCTGTTGAGTGATCTCTTTCTGCTATCCTTTCATCAGCATGTTCATGTTCTGCACTTTCATTTGCACTATCTTCATCTGATATACAATCATTGTCCGAGTTTTCATCTGTATTATTTTCTTCAGAACTATCAATATCTGATAAATCGATAACATGATCAGAAAGACTAGAATTGTTTTCATTACATGTGGCTTCGTTACAAGAAGTTAGTTTTTCCCATCTATATAATGTTCTTAAAGGAACCTGAAATTTATGAAAATATCAAATTAAATTTTAGATTAAAAAAAAATTTGAGCAAAAGTTCTAAAAGGTGTATATTAAGACACACTTTTTAGAGAAGAGTTTATTTCATTTGAGATGTTAAAAGGTTTTTTTTATATAAAACTTATGTTTGCATTTACCGGAGCATTTACAGGGTCTTCATTATACAATTTATATCTTTTTCTAGGCCTGGATGGTGACTGTTGACTATTTAGTTGTGACATTATCGTTAAACATAAAGAAAATAATCTTATTTATTTGTATTTTTACCATCTTGTAAAAAGCAAATGATAAAAAAATGACATATTAATTTATTACATTTATTTTAGATGACATAATAAAAAAATACAATAAGTGCAACTTACCAACTCACAAAATAAATATTAACAAATTTTAAATGAATTTTTTTATCAAAAAAGTTTTTTTTTCATAAGCAATATATGTAATTTTAATTTTGTCAAACTGAAAACTATAAAATTATTTGATTTTTAATATTTCACTTTAATTTTTATTCAAGTATTTTATTTCAACTTTTTAGGTTAGTGTAAATCTACACCACGTGTATACTATGGCTGGGTTCCACTTATCGCTCACAACGCTCGCGAGCATCATTTCGTCCTTGTTTAACATTTGACAAACAACAAGGATGAAATGATTCCACGAGCGTTGCGAGCGATAAGTGGAACGCACCCTATGTGGCGATCAGCTGTTTGCCACGAGCGCACGACCGCGACGGTATGCACGCGACGCAGGACGCAGGCTGTACGACGGGACGCGCGCGGCGCGGGCGGCAGCGCGGGCTCGCGCCGCCGCCACGCTATATAATACGTACACTAATTTATATTTCCCGCCTGTTGAATACAACACCATAGGCTGCGTTCGGAAACGTCACCCGGGTACATACGGGTATACTCCCTTCTCCTTCTAACTCGCTGAGATAGAAAGAGAAGGGAGTATACTCGTGTACACTCGGGTGACGTTTCCGAACGCAGCCCTATACATCATCTATAACAGTAGGTGAATGTGTGTTTAGATACGTAAATAAATCAAGTGTTTGTGTGTGTAGTACAAGCTGATGTGTTCTGAGCAGGTTACAACAAGTTCATAGCGAGTGCATTATTGAATACATTAACACGTTAAAATATCTGGACATATCAACAGATTCTTTGTTCTATTACTGATTTATGAGTTTTAAATTTAGGTGAAACAGTTAATTAGATATTCTAAATTTCTAAAATGTTTCTCATTCATTGTCAAAACGACAATTCATATTGCAAAGTTGAAGACTTTGAAGTTTGTTACGATGAGGAAAACATTCCTAACCCTGGAGAGTTGGTTAAATTTTATTGGCAGAATTCCAAATATGATGGTACAGTCATCATGCATTCAGGTAATAAATTTATCATTCTTGAATAGTAAATTATGGTTAACATTATACAAAATCTATTATATCAATAGTATAATGAAATAATTATTTAATCTCACATTTTTTCATGTAAATATACAGATGATGATAAAATAATTGATAAGAAGTTGCGAGAGCTGAATAAATCAACAAAAAGTAAATCTACTACTAGTACGATTATTACGAATGAAGTGTCAGATGCCAAAAAGAGAATTCCAATAGCAAAGCGAACTTGGTCACCAGCTACGAAAGAAAACAATGTCGATAATACCAATACCAGCCAGACGAAAAAGAAGGTATGTAAATTATATACTGTTGTAAGGTTAATTATTTCATTGGTATTGTTTCATAAGATCCAATATTTATAAAATTTCTTTAGTTTTTTTACTTCGCTAAGAAACAATATAATTTTTATATTATAAGTTGTGAGAAAATATTTTCAAAATGTAATACTAAGTACTGATGTATATTTTTCTAATATTAAACTTTTATTATTCACAAATAACAGAAGAATGTGAGTGGCACCCGTTTGACCACGTTAATATTGACCACGGTCCCGATTGACCACGTTGAAATTGACCACGTTGCGATTGACCACGTTGATATTGACCACGTTGTGATTGACCACGGTCCCGATTGACCACGGTCCCGATTGACCACCGTCCCGATTGACCACGGTCTCGATTGACCACGGTCCCTATTGACCACCGTCCCGATTGACCACGGTCCCGATTGACCACCGTCCCAATGACCACGGTCCCGATTGACCACGGTCTCGATTGACCACGGTCCCGATTGACCACCGTCCCGATTGACCACGGTCCCGATTGACCACCGTTCCGATTGACCACGGTCCCGATTGACCACGTTGATTGACCACGTTGCGATTGACCACGATTGACCACGTTGATTGACCACGGTCCCGATTGACCACGGTCCCGATTGACCACGACCACCGTCCCGATTGACCACGATTGACCACGGTCCCGATTGACCACGTCGATTGACCACGTTGTGATTGACCACGTCCGATTGACCACGGTCCCGATTGACCACGTCCCGATTGACCACGTCCCGATTGACCACGGTCCCGATTGACCACGGTCCCGATTGACCACCGTCCCGATTGACCACGTCCCGATTGACCACCGTCCCGATTGACCACGGTCCCGATTGACCACCGTCCCAATTGACCACGGTCCCGATTGACCATCGTTCCGATTGACCACGTTCCCGATTGACCACGGTCCCCATTGATCCTATATAATATATCAGAATCCGAGTACGCGTTAAGGAAAACGAAATCCCGACCGTCTTCCACGAGGAGAAGTCGGCTCAATTGGTTATCTGACACCTAGTAAACACTGTAGTCAGGTCGGCGTCAATGTAGCGTCGACGATAGGAGGAATTCGGCACGCAGACGTCTTCTTCAAGACGAAGTAAATGTAACGCGTTGACAGACACCTAGTACACGCTAAAAATGGGGTCGGCGTCAAACCCACTATTCGGGAAAGCGAAATTAGTACGTAGACACCTTCCCTGAGAACAAGACCCGGAATCCACGTCTACCAGGTTCCTAGAGCCAGCCCTGTAAGGTCGGCGTCAACGGCCGACATCATAAAGTGCATCAAAACATCTTTCCCAGAGCATGTGTGGGACGGGGGGGCTTGCGCCCCCCCTGCACCCCCCCATTGTGTGAGTAAACCTAGAAGTGTGGGCGGGGGGGCTCCCGCCCCCCTGCACCCCCCCTGTGCACTGGGCGGGTGGGTTGGTTGACGATGGGCAGGGGGGGGCTTCGCCCACCCCCCGCCCCCCCCATGGGACAACAGCCTTCGGCGTGCCCGGGTACTAGATGTAGTTTCGCTTTATTGCGGTGAGCGGGGGGGCTTCGCCCCCCCCCCCTGCACCCCCCCCCAATGCACGTGAGCCTCACTTTATAAATTATTCGAGATCGTGGTCAATCGGGACCGTGGTCAATCGAAACCGTGGTCTATCACAACATGGTTAATATCAACGTGGTCAATCGCAACGTGGTCAATTTTAACGTGGTCAATCGGGACGGTGGTCAATCGGGACCGTGGTCAATCGAGACCGTGGTCAATCGGAACGGTGGTCAATAGGGACCGTGGTCAATCGGACCGTGGTCAATCGGGACGGTGGTCAATCGGACCGTGGTCAATCACAACGTGGTCAATCGCAACGTGGTCAATTGCAACGTGGTCAATATCAACGTGGTCAATCGGGACCGTGGTCAATGTTAACGTGGTCAAACGGGACGCTCCCGAAGAATGTTCGTGGACAAGGGACTTCCGGGAACTGAGTAAGTAGAGAGAGGCACGCCTGTCAAACGGTCAGTGTTTTTTCGAGCTCATCTGCGTTCCTTCGCCGTGGGGCGACTTTGTTAGCTTTCTCACTGGGTAGTTTGCATGCACAAATATGCAGGACTGACTGCAGATATAGGTCGGCAGTGAAGGAGTCGAACTACGGACGAATTCGGGGATTCTGTGCGGCTGCGACAATTTGGAGGTTAAGGTTAGAAGCGGAAACAGGCACGGAGAAACCGGAGTCGGAGTAGCACGAAAGCAGGTCGATAAGGAAGAGAGTGACAGGAGGAAAGAGGTGCCGAAGGGATAAAAAGCGAGAAAAGGATTCGGATGGACGAGAAGAAGGAGGAGGACAAGAAAATAGATATTAATCTTAAGAAAGGCGAGAAGGAGAAGAGGACGATAGAAAAAGGTACGGGAGGCAGGCGGAGGAGCTGTCAAAAATAAGGAATAGGACAGGAAGTCAAGGAACAATTACAGAATACGTAAGGAAAAGAGGAAGGGAAGAAGAAAAAAAAATAGCAGAAAAAGCTGAAAAGGAAATACTGGAAAATTTCAGTAAAGAAAAAAGGGTGATAAGATCGCCAAACAAGGTTAAGAGAGAGGAAAAGAAAGAAGGAGACATGGAGGTGGAAAGAATGCTGAAAGAGATTTTAGTGAAAATGGATGATCAAGAGAGAGAAAGAAAGAAGGATAAAGAAGAGATAATGAAAAAGATACACGACCTGAGGGAGGAATATAGAAAGAGAGAACTGCTTTGGGAGGAGCAGAAAGCGAGTTTAGAAAATAGAATAAAACAGCTGGAGGAGAAAGTGGAGAACAGGGGAGGTGAAAAGGTAGGGAGCACTGAACTAATGAAGAAGATGAAGGAGATGGAAAGAAACGCCGAATTAGCCGAAAGGAGAAGAAGGAAAAACAATATAATTATAAAAGGAATGAAAGTAGAAAATGGAGGTGAAAGAAAAGAGAAGATGGAGAAATTCCTTGAAGAAATCACTAAAAAGAAGGTGGAAGTGGACGAAGTGCAGGCAATTGGCCGAGGTGAATACAAAATGACGCTAGTCAGATTTAATAGATAGGAAGATAAAAAAGAAATAATGGCAAAGAGGAAGGAGATAGGAAAGGCAAGAAACATATTTATGGATGACGATCTGACGGCAATAGAGAGGCAGATACAAAAACATCTATGGAGTATAGTAAAAGCAGAGAGAGAAAAGGGGAAGAAAGCAACGGTAGGATATCAAAGAATATGGATAGACAATTGCGAATGGAAATGGAATGAAAGAACCGAAATGCTGGAAAGCAGAGATGCTTTTCCGAAAGAGTAGAGAATAGAGAGGATAGGGAGAGGGAGAGAGAGGGAGTGAGAGAGGAGGGAGAAGAGGAAAATAAGGTGGAAAAAGAAAGAGGGTTAAGGATATGCTTTTGGAACGTGGCGGGACTGGCTAATAAATGTGAGGAAACATGGGATTATTTGGAGAATTTTGACGTGATAGGACTAGTAGAAACATGGATGGAAGAAGATAAATGGAGGAAGATTAAAAATAAATTGTCCGGTAAATTCATTTGGAATTGTGTACCAGCGAAGAGGGAGCACAAGAAAGGAAGAGCAAAGGGAGGGATAATAACAGCAGTCAACAAGAATTTGAAACTTATAGAGGTTAGGGAGATTAGCGACGAAGTGGTAGAAAGCAGATTAGAGTATAATGGAAACAAATGGAGAATAATCACGTTGTACAGCCAAAAGATGGAGGATACGATGGAAACACTAAGGGAGAAGATACAAGAAGAGGACGAAGAATGGTTGTTAGTAGGAAGTGATTTCAACGCGAGGACGGGAAGCGGAGGAGGACCGATAAATGAGGAGGAAGAGAAAGAAAAGAGAAGTGAGACCAGAAAGTCGGTAAATAAAGTTGTAAATAAAGAGGGACGTATATTAATAGATAAAATAGAAGAGAGAGGATGGGCTATATTAAATGGGAGTTTCGGAAGGGAAGGGGGATGGACTTATATAGGAGAATTGGGATCATCGGTTATAGACTATATCTTAGGGAATGACAGAGCAGGAGAAGAAATTAATATGGTTGAAGAAGGAATTAGAACGGAATCGGATCACGTCCCGCTGGAGGTGGAGTTGACAGGACCACAAGTGATGGAGACAGGGAGAAAGGAGAAAGAAATGGAATTAGAGAGAAGCGACTGGACAGAAGAAGGGAGGAAAGAATATCATGAGAAATGTGAAGGATGGTCGAGTACACAAATAGATACAGAAGATATCTGGAGGGAGATGAAAGAGAAAGTAAAGAGCGCTATCACGAAGCATAAGAAAAGGATAATACCATGGAGATTAGGAAGAAAAGAATGGTATAATAAAGAATGGAAGGAAAGGAAAAGGAGATTGAGGAGATTGATGAGAGACTGGAAGAAAGGAAGGATCGGAAAAGAAGAATATGTGAGGGAAAGAAAGGAGCACAAGGAATGGTGTAAGGAGCAGAAGATGAGGCACGAAAGTGAGGAAGAAGAAAAGATAAGGAGCATTAAAAACGAAGCGGAAGCGTGGAAGTATATAAATAAATACAGGAAAAAGAAAACTGAGGGGATAAGCGAGGAGATACAAATGGATGAGTGGAGAGACCACTTCATGGAAATGTTAGGAGGGACAAAGGAAAGAGTGGTGTTAGACATTGAAGAGGAGGAAGAAGAAGATGGCACGAGAGTGGAGGTAACAAAGGGAGCCGAAGAAATATCGAGGGAAGAGGTGATTGAAGTAATAAAGAAACTGAAGATGGGAAAGGCAACAGGAGAGGACGGGATTGAGAACGAGGCGTGGAGATTTATGCAAAAAGATGTAGGTGAAGAGTTCCTGAAGCTAATCAACAGAATATGGAAAGGAGAGGGCATACCGGGAGATTGGAATAAAGGCATGATTAATCCAATATATAAAAGAGGAGAGAGAAACGACCCCAAAAATTACCGAGGAGTTACTTTAATGAATACGGCGTACAAAATATATGCAAGTATCTTAAATGCGAGGTTGGAGAAGGAGATGGAGGCCAAGTTAAGGGAAGTGCAATTCGGGTTTAGAAGGAATAGAGGAACGATGGATGCAGTATACACGGTAAACTATGTAGCGAATAAGGAGCTGAGTAAGAAAAGTGGAAAGATTTTTGCATTCTTTGCTGATCTTAGGCAGCTTTCGATAAAGTAGATAGAAGGAAATTGAATAAAATAATGAGGAAGATAGGAATTGAAGATAACTTGAGACGAAGAATAATGGAGACATACAAAGACGGAAAATGTAGTGAAGATAAGAGATAAAAAGACAGAGGAATTTTGGACAGGAAAGGGACTAAGACAAGGATGCCCGTTGAGCCCGAACCTATTCAACTTATACATCATAGATTTAGAGGAAGGAATGGAAAAAGGACAAGCAGGAGGCCTGGTGATAGGGAAAGAAAAATTCTGGACAATATCATACGCAGATGATATAGTGTTAATGGCGACGAGAGAGGCGGAATTGAAGGAAATGATGAGGAGGCTCAAGAGGTATTTGGAAGGGAAGGGTTTGAGTTTGAGTCCAGAGAAATCAAAGATAATGGTGTTCGAGGAAGCTAGGGGGAGAAGGAAGAAAAGGGAATGGAAATGGGGAGGAGAAGACATAGAGGAGGTCAAAGAAATAAAGTATCTGGGATATATACTACAGAAGAATGGGGGAGCGGAGAATCATATAAAAGATAGGATGAAGAAGGCTACAATAGCGATGAAGAGGACATGGAGCATTGGAGAGAGAATATTTAAAGAAGATTTTGGAAGAAGGATGAAAATGTTCGAGGCACTGGTGGAAAGCGTGGCATTATACGGAGCTGAAATATGGGGGTGGCTATACGAAAGCAGATTAGATGTGATAAAAAGAAAGTATGTTAAATGGATTTTAGTATTGGATAGTAGAACCCCGAATTATGTAATAGCAGAAGAAACCAAAATAAAGGAAATAAAAGTAAGGGCAATAAGGAGAGCTGTGAGGTATGAGGAGAAGGCGAGACAGTCAGGAAAGATAATAGTTCAAGCATGTATAAAGGATCTAGAGAGGAGCAGACCAAGGAAAGAAGAAAGTAAGTGGGAGAAGAAGAGAAGAGAACTGATAGAGAGGGCAGGAATGGAGAAGGAGCAGCTAAGGAGAGAAATGGAGGCGGGGGACCGAGAGGCGGTGGGGAATTTTGTAAAGAGAATAGAGGAAAAGGAGAAGGAGGAGAGACAGATAAAGATAAACGAGTCAAGGTACAATAGTAACTATAAAGAGATCTTAACAGAGGAGTTACCAAAGTATCTACTAGGAAAGAAGAAGAAAAAGGATAGAATGCTGATAGCCAGATACAGATGCGGAAGTGAGGTAAAAGGCAGTCAACATTGGAGAGAGGAGGAGGATAGAAGGTGCAGAATATGCCAAAAGAAGAGGAGAACATAGAACATATACTAAAAGAATGTGAAGCGACAAAAAGCGAGATACAGTTAAAGAATTTTTAGGAGAGGAAGGAAAAGGACTAGAAGTAATGAAAAGGATAGAAAAGGTTAGAAAAGAGGCGGAGGAAAGGGAAGGGATGGAGGGTGAAGAGTAGGAAGGGAAATTGAAAGACAGTTAGAATGTTGAATTAGTTTTAGAGTTAGTTAGGATGATCTAAGTGTTGTATAGTGCTCGGAAAAGAATCGGGTAACATGGCAAATTGACAATCGCCCGCCCGCCCGTCATTCGTTGCACACGGGTGAAGACCGATTCCGCGGGTACCCGTATCACACGGGTACCCGTATCTAGCGGGTACCCGTATCATACGGGTAATCGTATCATACAGATACCCACTTCATGAACGAGTGCCCGCATTACACATTTACTCGCATATCAGACGGCTAACGCATGACAGCTTAACCTAATCAAGTAACTAACCACACACACTCACACTCACACACACAATAAAGATATTAAAGAATTTACAAGATATTTAAAATAACTTTTATTGTAACATATTTTATTGCAAAATTGCCAAGATAAAATCTCGACATTGATTAAAATAATTCTGTAAAAGAGATAAAAAAAAAAAAAAAAAGAAATACAAAGAAGAAAGTTACGAAGAGAATTGTTTGCAACTGTAAAACATATATATTACAATAATATGTTAATATGACTACATTGTTGCGCTTGAAAAACACTTTATTTTGAAACATAAAATGTAAATATACCTATGTACATAATGGAATATGTTCTTTTTAATTCTTATTTCTTATTAGAATAAATATTACAATTATACATTTATTATAATAAAACACAAAAATAGAACTGTATTTAATATATTTAGCTTTAATTAATTTCTACTTTAATAAAATGTATGTAATGTAGATCAATGAAATTTATGATAATTGTAACACACACACACACACACACATATTCGCAATTATTATAAATTTTATATGGGAAAAAATTGTCTGTTCTCATATAAAAATACTAAAAGATTGGTTGTATCTGGAGCTAGGCAGCTCCGTTTGCGCGTAACAATATTGCCCGCCGATGAAAATGCTCTTTCAGAACTTGCAGATGTTGCGGGTATGGCCAAATATTTTCTTGCAAGTTTTGCTAGCGCCGGATATTTTTTCGCTCGCGTCTTCCACCACTCGAGAGGTGATTCATTATGACTAATTGTTGTTTCCATTACATAATAATCTAATTGTTTTTGCCAGCCCGTTTCCTCATTAGAATTTCCTTTTCGGAAGATGAAGTCCAAAGCAGTTACTATCTCCTGTGAATTTTCTTCGGGTGCATCGACTGAAGCTAATGTCTGTAATAGAACATTTCCTATTTTTATCATTGCAATGTTTTTTTCTTTAGATCTCGTTTACTAGCTTCAAGAAGAAGGATATTTCAAGCATAAAACTTGGGATCAAGGAATGCGTGGAATAACTCACAAATCTTATAATGCAGGCAAGTTTATCATAAGAAAATTGATATTTACAATATCTTACACAACACACTTTTTCTTGTAATATAAAATTAGCAAATATAAAGTAATGAAATAATTAAAATTATAGAAGAAAAATGTTTTATTTGCTTAAGGGATTAAAAGTTGCATATTGATATTCACAAAATAAACAAATGGCTTTATATGCAGCTTTATTTCTCATATAATTTTATTTTTAAAGAGATACTTACATTTAATATAAACAATAATTGAATAAGAAAAAATATGCTAACCTGCAATTTTCCTTAATAAAATCTTTTATTTTTATTTTCTCCGCTTCGCATGATTCGGCTGTCAATGTCTTGTGGCGAGGATCGAGAAAACTTGCAATTTGATGTACGCTAACTTTCTGATTAGACTGTGATTCCATATTGAAGCGCCTAGTAAGGATTGACGAAGTATGCACTTCAATGTACGGATGAGATTTCCATCTAAAATATCTTCTGCCAGGTGATTGTCTATGATGCCGCGATATAACCGGGCGAACCAAAGATATCGTAATTTCGCATGAGGAGCAAAATACGGTGGTTGCACATTGCAAAGGCTTCAAAAGTGTTACTAATTCGTCTATAATTGACCATTCGCTCGCGGCCATTTCTAAATTTCGTGCTTGCGCTGGTTTTGTCACGGCAGTATTATTAAATACTGCCAAAATAGGAGTTCTATTTTTATAGTCGTTCACACATATAATACGTTGAATTCCATCTTGTGGGACAGCTTTGAAACAACATATGCTTAGACGAAATAATATGTTTTTGAATAAAAATTTTTGTGTTTAATCCAAGAAAACTCTATTATTTAACGGAAAAGACACTATTCTTTGAAGCAATATCTCCCAAACAAATAATATATTATTTGGTTACCATAAATGTAATAAGCGTTTTCACCGCTAGGCGGCTGCTAAACTCGTAAGTAAAATTCGACCAGAAATCGTATATAAGACCCCACGGCGAAAGCGTCTATCACTCGCAGTTGTACACATCATTGGAATCCATCACACCGGTCACTCGAGTGATGGAGATATGACAATTATTTATTATTTATTTATTTATATATGTAGCAGTCAACCGACTACCACATATATCATATATAAATAAATAAATAATAAATAAATGTTTAAGACATTTTTTATAAAGCATGATATTTAAATGAAACAATAGTATTATTAAAGCGATAGAGAATATGTTTTTCGTTTCAAACAATTTTTTTATTTAAGACAAAGATATATATTCTTTGAAAATCAAACAATCGTATTTGTTGAATCAAAAATTTGTTTGTTTGGACTATTCCAAAAGATAAATTTGTTTGAATCTAATAAAATTTATTAAATCCAAAGAAAACCGTTCTCTCTGTGTACACGGAGGCTTACGGGAATAGAGTGTACGGAGGCTCTATCGAGGTTTTAGTAAAAACGTGCTGAGAGTCTAGGGAGGGTATTTCGAGGTTTTATCCAGCCATGCGACGTCGAATCTGCGAATTGTAGGGAGGGTGAACGGAGAGGCGCCAGACTCCGCGTAACCTCCGTAGACGTTAAATGGGTAAAAACTGCCATTTGAGAAGTGAACGGAAGGCTCGGCAACATAGACAAATGCTTATTATGTGACCCTCCGTTCATTCCGTTCAAGGAGAGTCGCACACGTGTGCGATCGCGATGTCGGGCGTTACGGAGGGTCTATTTTTTGACTCGGGTGATTAATCATAACCTAATTTAATTCAAACAAAATAACATAGTTGCAGGTATCATGTATAAGCATGTATCGCGCAACGTACGTGTCAGGACATCCGTCCCCGTAGCTGCTCAGGTGGAAAGGGAAGGGAGGGTGTAAAGATAGAAACAGTTAGGCTCGTACCGAGACGTGACCCAACCCTTTTTTTGCATCAAAGACGAACATTTCTTTGCTTGGAAGCACATCTGACCAGATAAGAGCCATACTGCATCAAAGACGAACATTTCCCCGTTTTTGTATGGAAGCACGTTCGGCCAGATAAGAGTCATACAAATGTTATAGAATTGAGCACCGATGACAGATTGCTATAATTTATGATCTACAATTGTCTCATCCTTTGACGAGCTATGTGTTGGGACATGGTTTATGTTTCCATTCGGACGAAAATTTTTTATTAATAAGCAAATAGCTTATTTGCATATTGAGACCCAAAGGGTCTAAGAAATGTCACGTCTCTGTTACGCAGAAGTAGAAGAGGAATAAATGATTAAGAAAAGGGAAAAAGTGAAGAAGTGGTGGAAGAAAAGTATAAAACGATGGAAAAGAGTGTTAAAAATCATGGTATTCTCAAGCAAAGCAAGCGAGCGAGCAGGATCTTTAAAAATATGGAGCACGAGTTGGAGCAACTGAATGCGATAGAAGAATTTGCCGCGTGGGAAGAATACATTGCGCAGAAAAAATTCAGTGTGTGGGAGCAGCGATGCTGTCAGTTCATCAAGGTAAATATACAAATTAATATTAAAAAATAATGGAGTGTGATGTGATATAATTTTGCAACATAATTTTGTGACATTATAATTTTGTGTCAAGGATTTCCACAGTATGGAGGCAGTGGAAGGTTTCGGTCTGAGGCTCACGTGGAAGGATCTCTACACGCTGGCCGACTCAAATTGGCTGAACGACGAAGTGATTAATTTTTATATGAATCTGCTGATCGCCAGAAGCACATCTTCGAACAAGTATCCAAAAGTACACGCGATGAATACATTCTTTTATCCGAAACTTCTGTCGAGCGGCCACTCATCTCTGAAGCGATGGACCAAGAAAATTGACATATTCGCACAGGATGTTATTATAATACCGATCCATCTAAGTGTTCACTGGTGTATATCGATAATAGATTTCCGCGATAAATCGATTGTGTATTATGATAGTATGGGCAGCGATAATCCAAAATGTCTAGCGGCGTTAAAACAATATTTACAAGATGAGAGTCTGGACAAGAAAAAACATTTTTATGATATGAGTGATTGGAAATTTCAATCCGCCAAGAACATTCCGCAACAGATGAATGGTAGTGATTGTGGTGTATTCTCTTGCATGTTCGCCGAATACATCTGTGCAAACAGGGAGATAACGTTCACGCAGGACGACATACCGTACTTTAGAGAAAAAATGCTTAGGGAAATAATAAATGGTAAACTTTTGTGAAAATTATATAATGAATAAATATTTGAAATATAAAATACAAAATGTGTGATTAATATTCCTTCCATTAGTATTATACATACATACATACATACATACATACATACGTACATACTTATATACATACATACATATATTATATTGTATACATAGTTGAGTATATCTGCGCAAACAAAAATTATATAATAGTAGTGTTTCACGTGGTGGTAAAAAAAAAAAAGCAGGGTCGGACAAATTCTATGCAATCGGAGACGATCCACCAGCTTCTTCTTTTTCGGGGAGAGAAATCCTGCATTGGATACCCCCCCACCCCCGGGGTGGGCGGTTATGTCGAACTCCTACCGACTAAAACCCCACGATTCACCAGCCTTCTGAAATTGTAGAAAAATATAATAGATTAATGGTTTAGTAAATATAATAATAATAATAATTAATTTTAAAAAGTAATACTTACGTTGATATTTCATGAGGCTTCACATTTCCATGCAACATATATCTTATTTCGTGCAAATAGGACATATATTGCGTGGAAATATCGTATACAGCGGCTGTCTGCAATTTCCGCAGGAACGATGGCGAATTGCGTCGTACGGTTTGCTTCTATGTTTTCGAACGACATATACAGGGTTAGATTCAGCGTCCGCGTATGCAATCATGCATGAAGCACAATCTTTGTGTCCTGAACCTGAACCGTCTGTATAATATACATAAATGGCGCAACACTTTGTGCGCCCACTCAGCGCCAAATATTCGGGGCGATATATGGTTCTAACAGTGATTTCATTGCAATTATCGTCACTTTCATAATTGCTGTCATCCGACAGCGCATGTTCTTCTTCTTCTTCTTCTTGTTCATCTTCTTCACCTTCTTCTTCTTCTTCTTCTTCTTCTTCTTCTACTTCTTCTTCTTCTTCTTCTCCATTCCACATCGCGTGATATTCTTCTACATCATCAAGAATATCATCCATTTTGATGTAATCCGTGCGAAATAAACTTGATAACACAAATAAGAGACACGGCGGTAGTGTTTCACGTCAAGTACGCGCAGCATGAGACTCTTTTACGCACGAATGCACGAGTGCAAGTACCAGAGATTTTGAAATTTGCTTCACCTGATGCGTAGTATACTATGATTGGTGGGGGTATCTCTCAACATGATGGTGAAAAACAGGGATGAAAAAATTCTTTGTTTTTTTTCCTTGGAGGCACATCAGGCTAGATACGAGCCATACAAATGTTATAGAATTGAGCACCGATGGCAGGTTGCTATAATTTATGACCATAATTGTATCACCCTTTGACGAGCTATGTGTCAGGACATGGTTTATGTTTCCATTCGGACGAAAATTTTTTATTAATAAGCAAAAAGCTTATTTGCTTATTGAGACCCAAAGGGTCTAAGAAATGTCACGTCTCTGTGACGTAGAAGTAGAAGAGGAAGAAATGATTAAGAAAAGAGAAAAAGCGATAGAGGAAAAGTATAAAACGATGGAAAAGAGTGTTAAAAATCATAGTATTCTCAAGCAAGCAAGCGAGCAGTCTTTAGAAGCAATCTTTGGATCGAAGGAAACGAGAATATGGAGCAAGAGTTGTTGGAGCGATCCGATCGATTGAATTCGATCGAAGAATTTAATGTATGGGAGCAGCAATGTAATCAATATATCGAAGTGTTGGAAGAACAAAGCCGAAGTAAACGGCCTCGTTTATCAATCGGCAACCAACAGTTATTGGTGGCTCAAATCGCGCGAATCGAAAGTACAAAAGATTCGGTACGTCAACGTTTCGTGCATGTGGGTGCCGGATACAGTGTGAGTGAGACAGGACTCAGATGGCGTGAGATAGATACGGCTTTCGAAAGTCGCATATTGACTGGTGCGGTAATCAATACCGATCACATCGAACCACGAAAATTTCTCGAGGATGCGAGAGACATTGTATTCAATCATGTGCGGAACGTCATACAACAACATGGCAGTGTAAAAATAAACACAATGTTCAACGGCGAGTTTGTGGCGGGCGATAAACGTGCAAACAAAAGTGTCAATACGAAAAACTGTGAACTCCTTCGCGAGTCCGATTTGGAAGAGTGGTATGAGTTGCGCGTTATCGAGCCCACTTTAGCATTGCTGGAGGAATTCCAGGAACGCGATAGCGGGTGGGCGTTATCACGTATACTCAATTTAACGGTGAACATAAACAAGTACAATCCATTGCACGCGGGGTGTTACATCGATTTACCGCGAGAAATTAAATTAAAGAGAGCAGTGATTAACGTGGAATCAACAGACAATGCGTGTTTCGCGTGGTCAGTGGTGGCTGCTCTACATCCAGTCAAGATTAATACAAATAGAAAATCTTCGTACCCTCCCTATAAAACAGTATTAATTTTACAAGGCATCGAATTCCCAATGTCGTTGCGTCAAATTAAAAAATTTGAAGATCTCAACGGCATTTCAATCCACGTATATGCCATCCAGAAACAAAACAATGATGAACATACAATCCTTCCAATACGGCTTATCCGACCAGAAGAGAGAAAAGCATGTCAATTTGTTGTACGTGGAAGATCTGCGAGATGCTAACGTTGGACATTTCGCCTGGATCAAGAATCTATCGCGTCTCATTAGCACACAATTGAGCAAGCACCATGGCCGGAAATACTTCTGCGATCGGTGAGTATATTTCCATTCTATGATATTTTCATATTTTTTCATGAAAAATAATAAATTATTCCTTTTTCACAGATGCTTACATTATTTTATTTCGAGCGAAAAATTGGAAGCCCACACCGTCGACTGCCAGGAGATGAACAACTGTGCCATCCGACTACCATGTGATAACGACAAGCGGCTGCAATTTAATAACTACGGTAGGAAAGAACGAGTCCCATACATCATATACGCCGACTTAGAGTGCGTCCTGAAAAAGACGAACACGGATCCAGAAACGTCCGGCATATACCAACACCATGAGGTATTTAGCGTCGGGTATTACGTACGGTGCTCGTACGACGACTCGTTATCCGCGTATCAATTTCGTCGCGATAAAGATTGCATCACGTGGTTTGCCGAGGAACTAAGACGTTTAGCACACGACGTAAAGACTATCTTGTCCGCTAATGTACCCATGGCGGATTTCACGCGAGACGAGTGGAAAAAATTTAACAGCGCGACGCAATGTCACGTGTGCGAGAAACCGTTCGCGCCAGATGACAAGCGGGTACGCGATCACTGTCATTTAACTGGTAGGTACCGAGGTCCCGCACATTCGACATGCAATCTGAATTATAAAGATTCACACTTCATCCCAGTAATATTCCACAATCTATCGGGCTATGACGCGCATTTTATTATCATGGAGATAGCTACCGCGTTCGAAGGCGCGATCGATGTACTACCGATAACAAAAGAAAAGTACATCTCATTTACCAAACACGTAAAAGATACAGCAGAAAAAAAAGATTCGCGAAGCGATGTAAAATTAAGATTCATCGACTCATACAAATTTCTGACTAGCAGCCTCGATAAATTGGCATCCTTCCTCGATAAGGATAAGTTGAAAATTATACGTTCCAAATTTTCCGCGTTATCCAACGACGATTTCGAATTATTGACACGAAAAGGTGTCTTTCCGTATGAGTACATCGACTGCGTCGAAAAGCTGGAGGATACGTGTTTACCACCGCGCGATTCATTTTACAGTTCCTTGACCGGTGACACCGTATCCGAGAGCGATTACGCGCACGCCGCGAACGTATGGCAGCGATTCTCCATTCGAAACCTGGGCGAATACAGTGATCTATACCTGAAAACCGATGTCTTGCTGTTGGCTGACGTGTTTGAAAATTTTCGCGATAGCTGCGTCGCGAGTTACGGACTCGATCCAGCGCATTATTACACTCTACCGGGTTTCACGTGGGACGCTATGTTAAAATATACGCGCATAAATTTCGAACTGTTTACAGACATTGATATGGTAATGTTTATCGAACGCGGTATTCGCGGCGGCCTCAGTCAATGTTCCGGTAGATACGCGCAAGCCAATAACAAGTACATGCAATCTCACGATCCGTCGAAACCGTCGTCGTATCTGATGTATTTCGATGTAAACAACTTGTACGGCTGGGCGATGTGTCAACCACTGCCCTACGCAGATTTTCGATGGGTCGAAGACGTTTCGAATTTCGACTTTAGCGCGATCGCTTCAGATTCGCCCACGGGCTATATTCTGGAGGTCGATC
Organism: Temnothorax rugatulus; assembly: GCA_035220575.1. Lineage (NCBI taxonomy): Eukaryota > Metazoa > Arthropoda > Insecta > Hymenoptera > Formicidae > Temnothorax > Temnothorax rugatulus. The sequence goes on along the minus strand of JASTWL010001443.1, from coordinate 17,550 downwards.
TAGAGTATCCGCAGAATAAACACGACGAGCACGCTGATCTACCGTTCTGTCCGACGAACGATAAACCACCCGGCAAGCGAGAGAACAAACTTCTCGCAACTTTATACAATAAGAAGCGTTATGTCATTCATTATTGCAACCTGCAGCAGTGCACGCACCACGGCCTTCGCGTCACAAAGATACATCGCGTATTGCAATTCGCTCAATCTGCGTGGCTCCGCGCTTACATCGAACTCAATACAAAATTTAGAACACTAGCCAAAAATGAGTTCGAGAAAAATTTATATAAATTAATGAATAACGCGGTTTTCGGGAAACGATGGAAAATGTACGCAATCACGTCGATGTAAAATTACTGACGAAGTGGGACGGACGATACGGCGCGGAGGCAATGATCGCGCGACCGAATTTCCACAGCAGGAGCGTGTTTTCGGAAAATCTAGTAGCAATAGAAATGCGAAAACTCGAGGTGAAATTCAACAAACCAATCTACGTGGGTATGTGCATCCTCGATATATCCAAGACATGTTTGTATAAATTTCATCACGAGTACATGTTACCACTGTATCGCGACAAGTGTAAAGTTATGTACACCGATACGGACAGCCTTATATACCACATCGAGTGCGACGACGTGTACGAGACGATGAAACGCGACATCGACAGATTCGACACAAGCGATTATCCGGTAGATAACGCGTACGGTATACAGCTTGCGAACAAGAAGGTGCCGGGCTTAATGAAAGACGAAAACAATGGCGCGATAATGACCGAATTCGTTGGACTCAGAGCGAAGATGTACGCGTTGAAGGTGGATGGTAAAAAAGACACTAAAAAAGCAAAAGGCGTCAAGAGTAACGTTGTAGCGCGTACAATAACGTTCAACGATTACACGCGGTGTCTGAGGGACGAGATTGAAATGACGCGACAGCAGTTCTGTATAAGATCGAAATTGCATGATGTGAGCACCATCCGTGAGACGAAAATCGCTCTGAGTCCGTACGACGATAAGCGATACATTATACCCGATTCGACTGATACGTTACCGTGGGGGCATTATCAAATACCCCCTCCGAAAACGTAGTGTATTGTATGTATAAAATGTAATAGTATAACGTAATGTAATAGTATAACATAACGTAACGTAATGTAATGTAATGTAACGTAACGTAACGTAACGTAATGTAATGTAATGTAACGTAACGTAATGTAATGTAATGTAATGTATGTATGTAGGTATGTATATATGTATGTAGGTATGTATGTATGGCAACGTAACGTAATGTAATATAAGGTAAGGTATATTATATTGTAGGAAGGGATATTAATAAAGATATTGTACATAAATATCTAAGATGGAGATGTATTTAATATTTTTTACATAGTTTATTTTTCATATGTTTTAAAATACGATCTGTATGAATTAAATAACATTGTCCTTGTGTATCCATGAGTTGTGCGATCCATCGAATCCCAGCCATTTCACGTAGACCTCATCACCCTCTCCTGCGCAGTACTTTCTCCACGAGATACGTGTCCGGGTAAGCCGCACGATGTAACTCGTGCTCGTAGAACGCTCCAGCGATAGATTTTCCGCGATAGTCCTCCAGCAGATAGGTTGCGGGATTAGTGTGTTGCACTTTACTGATCTTAAACACCTCGGTGCTCCAATTTGGCGTGTAACCCTTCTCGAAGACTGTCTTATGCTTGCTAACGCGTACCCGATCGCCCACTTTGAACTTTGTCAAACCTGCGATCTTGATCGCGCTGTACACCGTGGTTAAGAGTCTTTTAGCGATTGCAGGAGTAACGTCGACGGGCCGCATGCCGATCGTTCGATGCTTGCGCGCGTTGTACTCCGCGACGAGACGCGGTAGCTCGTCGATCCACTTGTAAGTTCCGTTGAACGTAAACATCTTCCACATGTTATTCTTTAACGTGCGATTGAATCGCTCGACGACCGACGCCTTCAACACCGAATATGTGGAATAATGATTGATGTTGTGTTTCCTCAGGAGACGTTGCCCCTTACGAAAAAAAACACCCTAAATAACACCTAAAAACACCCAAAAAAACACCAAAAAATAATAGCGTAATTTCGGATACCCAAATAGCGTTTACACCATTTGAGCGTTAACGCCAAGAAAAACACCAAAAATGACACCGAAATTACGCCATTATTTTTTGGTGTTTTTTTTGGGTGTTTTTCTTGGCGTTAACGCTCAAATGGTGTAAACGCTATTTGGGTATCCGAAATTACGCTATTATTTTTTGGTGTTTTTTTGGGTGTTTTTTTAGGTGTTATTTAGGGTGTTTTTTTCGTAAGGGTATGGGTCAGAATATATGAAATTTAACGTCCACCTACTGCTACATATTCCTAAAGCAGTAAAATTGTTCGGTGCCCTTTGGGCATGGTCGGCTTTCCCCTTTGAATCTTATAACCGGATACTGCGAGATATGATTTATAATTCTCAATCAGTTTTACATCAAGTGTGCAAGTCTTATTTAAGATTGCAGTCTATCAAATATAATAATATTTTTCAGAAAGAAAAATGCAGTGCTGTAGGCAAACAGTTATTTGATCATTATTTGGGAAAATTTAGAACAACTCGGAGTTGTCTGCTGTATGGCGATAATTTAAGAATATTTGGACGCGGTAATCAGTAAAATTAAATATAATCCAAAAACTTACTGTGCAGGCAGTTCTGCGTGAAAATGTTGTTGAGAATGCCACATCTTACGAACGTTTCATTTATAAACATATTTTATATCATTCTTGCAATTACAAAAGAATTTATATGCGAAATAATAGTATTATAAAGACAATACACGGTACGTTTCTAAGTATATGAATATACTATGTGTCGTAAATGTAAATGGAAAAAAGACATACGTTATAATAGGAAAAGCATTTGATCTCTGCGGTGATGAAACTTTGTGTACAACAAATAATATTAATTCATCAAAATATTCCTATATCGCGCAAGAGAGTAATAATACAGTAGCGTGTCTTTTAGATCAGATAGACAAAAAATGTATTATTATCCCCTACCGTGATGATAAACACTGTATAATACCGCTTGTCAATGTATTTGAGACTGATTAAATAAAAAATGGTAAAAGACATGAATATTATAATTATATAAAATACAAGTAATACATATATACATATATATATGCATTTTAATTATATATCACAATATTATATACATAATTCTATATAAAATCATGTTTCCTTAATTTAAATTTTTATAGCGCACCGGAACATTTTAAAAATCTTTATATATATATGTATGTATATATAAATTATAAAATGCAAGGTTATTAAAACTTTGACATATTATGAGGTCACATTATACATATAACTTCGAATTATATATAGATATAAATAAACCATACATACTCAGGCTGCGTTCGGAAACGTCACCCGGGTATACTCACTGAGGCAAAAATGGCGATCATGCGACGCTGACGCCGCGTCCATTTACCGACCTTGACTATAAATATACCAGATACATACATATGTGCGACTCCGGATATGCCTTCGCTTTGTGGTGTGCGTTGGCAGCATATGGAGGAGATCGGGAGATGCGCTAGGCCTGTATTCCGTTCCTACCTACCGATAACTGTCGGTTCGATTAAGCGTCGTTGCGCAGGTTTCTCGTATCGTATAGAAGCTGCGTCAACATGGCCGACTAGGCCGACGCCGTTAACGGACACTGACGACGAACAGAATATGGCCCCTGCGCATGCGCTAGCAGCGCATCCCCTCCACATGCTGCCAACGCACACCAGAGCAAAGGCACATCCGTGTGCTGTCGAGCGTCTAAATCATTAGTTCAAACAAATAATTAATGTAAAATAAATATTCAATAAATGTTAAAATATTTTTTACAATAAATTGTACAATGTATAATTAATGAAAAATAAATATTTAAAAAACATTTAAAAATACTATTTGCTACTTGGGTATATATATAATTCAAAGTTAGATATGTGTATAATATGGCCTCATAATAAGTTAAAGTGTTTAACCTTGCATTTTATAATTTTTATCTTTTGTTTTATAATTGGGTGTCAACTCTGAAACCCGATTGTCTACACCAAAAGTTGGGTGTCAACACTCAAATTTTGGTGTTGACACCCAAAGTTTCGGTGTCGACACCAAAAGTTGAGTGTCGACGCCGAAACTTTGGGTGTCGACACCAAAGTTTCGGTGTCGACACCAAAAGTTGTGTCGACACCGAAACTTTGGGTGTCAATACCAAAGTTTCGGCGTCGACACTCAAATGTCGGTGTTAACACTGAAAATTTAGGCGTTGACACCGAAAATGGAGTGTAAACACCCAAAGTTGGGTGTAAACACTAAAATCTTGAGTGTTTTTTTCGTAAGGGGCACGTCGGTGTTGTAAAATTCCTTCCCCATATCGGTTTGCAAGTTTTTCGGACATCTTCCGCTCTCTCGAATTATTTTGGCCATAACTTCAGCCGTCTCGCTTCCACCTTTACTCTTGAGCGGTACAGCCCACGCATACTTGCTCAGCACATCGATGACGGTGAGTATATAATGGTAACCTTTGTTGAAACGTGAGTACGGACGCATCTCGACAATGTCAGCCTGCCACAGGTCATCGTATCCCCGAACTATGACGTGTCTTCGTGGAAAATTTCTTCTCGCCGGAGCATGCAGTTCTTCAACGAGTCGTTGCTTCTCGATATTTTTACGTCCATCGGATGTCATGTTTTAGCGGTGCGTAATATGCACAAAGAAATTATATTATGATTTATATCTCAAACTTTTTTAACCATTCAATAGCCGATTATTTCCGTTCATCGTCCTTCAGTAGTCGTTCTTTGTCTGCTGGCCGTTCTTTGTCCACTAGCCGTTTATAGCCCTTCGCTAGCCGTTCATAGCCATTCGCCAGCTGATCATAGCTGTTTCTGACTCGTTCGTTAGCCGCTTGATAGCTATTCCTGAGCCGTTCCTGAACCGTTAGTCGTTGCCGTTCATTGTCGTCCGTTAATCGTTTATAGCCGTTCCATTTGTTGCTATCCATTGTTCTTTTCTGACTCGGCGGTCAAATGTCGAAGCTCGTGTATCGCAATCCGTAACGCATGCAGATCCTTCTCGAACGCAGCCAACTTCTCGTCTGACTTTTTCTGTCGATTGCTCAACATTTTAAAGCACTGATCCACGTATAGTTTGTTAACCGCGTCATCATCAGCTTCCGGATGCGCCACGCGTCGAATCTTACGCGACTTTGCGTCAAAGTTGGCAGCAACCATACAAAGAGCGTTATCCCGCACGTAATTTCTGACTAACCCACTGCATTGATAGTTCGATTGCGTCTCGCCTCGTCCGAGTGATATGCCAAACTTGTTGATCGGCATTTCAATGCTGATTGAATGGTTCGCCGACGCATGGTTTAATTTATAATAAGCCCAGCCTCGCGAAGTTCCTCAATGATCGACAGGATCTCGTTGTCGTGACCGTTGTGACCCGCATGGCGCGAAGCGTCGAGCAATCGAAGACGATTCACCAGCTCGTTGGGGTCGTCCCAGTGCACGTAGTCGATCTTATTGTCGGTTAGCGTCATCGCGCGAGGCATGCATAATCCCTTTCCAGATTTTTTCTTCTTCCTGGATGGGGCAGCGGGAGGGAACAACGATGCGATTATATTCATATACTTGCTTCCCTTGTTGCTCAGTACTCGCTCGCGAGGATCGTGCTTGAATTTATGAGCACTCGTTGTCGACAGTATGTTCTTGTACTTTTGCATGTCGTCCTCCGTGTAGATCTCGTCATCGGGCAGTCTATAGAAGATCAACTCATAAATACCACGTGTGCCAGCGTATCGTATGTCACCGATATAAATGTTATCCGCGTTGTCCACGTCAAAACGTTTATTGCCGAGCATCATTCCGTCCTTGCCGAAATAAACGCCGTATACTGTGTCTATCGTTGGAACGGCGCTCAAAAATTCCATTATGTACTTTTGGCCCAGTGGACCCAAGCGTTCTTGCAACGTTTGTAGAAACGTTTCTCGGCCCTCCGCAGTCTCCAACTGCTTTCGTACGGTCGTCGCGATCGAGTCATCCGTGGTTCGAAAACATCCGCGCTTGCGAGTGATTCGGGAATTTTTTGCACGGTTCCCACCGTCGCGAGTGGTGTGGAGGTTATCGGTAGTACTTTCGATCGATTAGATTTATGCGGTGTCGATGAGAGATCCAACCAGGAGTCTGATCGCTTCCTCTTTTTCGACGTCGCATCCTCCCAATCCTCCTCCTCCTCCTCATCCTCCTCCACCTCCTCCTTCTTCTCACGCTGCCGAAAGGGTAACGTTTCGATCCCCACGTCAGCGACGCTTTCCGGCTCCTCTTTCTTCACCGCGATCGAGTTGTCTGCGATCTTTTGCAGCGGCACGATGAGAGGTTTAAAGTGTGTGTCCAACTCAATGTCCTTCACGATCTTACCGGTCTTCAAAGCGCGAAGTTTCTTACGAATCGAATCACTCGTTTTCGCAATCTCCTTCGCGATCTTCTCGCGCTTGCGAATATTCTCACTCCCGTCGATCGTGGCCATCGCAGAAAAAAAAAGCAGCGGTATTAATCACACGTTTTAACCCGACGAGGTATCGACAGCGACTGATCGCTTTTGCGGTATCGCGAACACGTTAAATCCTTTTCTGTATCGGCCGTTCGAAAGCGCGCTGTCCTTGTCTATCACTACGAATCCGTACTTGCGTTGCCAACAATCGTGGCACAACGCACAAAATTCATCGTACGACATGTCGGTATTCACGTGATCGTTGTACACGTGTTTCAAATTGGTACCATCCTGTTTGAACAGGATCAGTAGGTTCGCATTGTCACGTATCAGATGTTTAGGTATTCTCGCGTACGTCTGACAGAGATAGAAGCAGTCGACGCTCGAGTGTCTGCCCATTGAGAAGTACTCTCTCACAGCATCTTGCTTATCGCACGCCACGTCATCGAAGACGAAGATTGAGTTTGGACGCGCATCACTCGGTGGAATGACGTCACTGTTGTTGGAAAACGTAAAGTAGCCGATTTCATCGATCGATGTTAATACACTCTCCAAGTATCGATATTTCGGCTGCTGCAGAGATTTCGAGTACACGTACACGTTCTCGAAACATACACCGTGCGGACTTTCCAGCAAGCTTATCAGAACGTTGGTTTTACCGCAATTCGAGGGGCCACAAATGATCGCGCGTATAGTAGTCGGTAGCATCACCCCATGCCTGCGCTTCTCCGCGTTGCCCGCCATCGACCGTAATCTGTTGTCGCAATTCGACACGCGAATCGTCAACGGTTGTCGCACGAATCTCATTTTTTCAGACTGTCGACTGGAGCTTCCGACCGGACGCCTATTTATAGGTGCGCGGAACCGGGAATCGCTCAGTAACAAAGATGTTCGTCCTGCTGTCGAGACCTTCCGATATCCGCGATTTGAGCGTCGAACAGCTACAATTTGTGCCGAAACCTGTTCTGCTGCGAATGTGCGGTGATTACATCCACTACGTGTGGGACAAGCTTCCGGAATATATAAAGACAGATTCAGAGGTTCAGACATATCGTCGCTGTTACGAGCATTACAATCAACCGTGGCAGCGAACGCACATCGACGGTCCCGCACCATTGATAAAGGATTGCGGCGAATGTCGCAAACGAAAATAGGCAAAGGCTTGTTAAATCGCGTGATAAACGCACTTCCGATTGAATTGCATATTCCCGGCTATCAATTTTGCGGTCCAGGAACTCGTTTACAAGAACGATTGGCGAGAGGCGATCAAGGTATTAATCCATTGGACGCGGCGTGTCGCGAGCACGACATAGCTTATTCGCGAAGCCGCGATCTCACCGGGAGACACACGGCGGATGAGATACTCGCTGCAGAAGCGCGAAAACGCATTACCGCAAGAGATTCGACTCTCGGCGAGAGAGCTGCCGCTACAGCCGTCTGGGCGACCATGAAGGCTAAGACGAAACTCGGAATGGGCTTGAAAACGAAGAAAATGAAAACGAAGACGAAGAAGAAGAAGAGAGCGGATCTGAAAAAACGGATACTTCCGGCGGCGAAACACGGTGGTATCTTGCCGATTCTACCGTTGATGGGAGTTCTCGGTTCGTTGGTCGGCGGAGCGGCAGGAGTCGCGAAGGCCGTGAACGATAACAAAGTCGCGCGGCGTCAGCTGGAAGAACTGAAACGTCACAATCGCGCCATGGAAGGTCACGGACTTTATCTCGCTCCATACAAACGCGGGCGTGGAGTCTCGAGTAAAAAAAAAAAAATGTCAAGGAAACGTTCAAAATTCCGAAAGGTGTAACTACCAACGTACAACTGCAACAACTTGCAAAGCGTATGCACATTCCATATTTTAGAGGTATTTTATGCGTACTACCTTACGACGGATGGAGTACGTCAAAACGAGAGTGGCATCGTGAATTTGGATAACGCTGAGGGACCGGGGCACTCACTGGGTGGCATACGCGAAGAGGGGAGATCGAGCCATATATTTCGACAGTTATGGTAATCTTCGACCGCCGAGAGAATTGGTGCTGTATCTAAAGAACAACGTGACGCAAATCGAGTACAATCGCACACCTTATCAACGATACGATCAGAGCAATTGCGGACAACTGTGTCTGCGCTTTCTACAGACGGTTGACGATCAATTTAAAGCCTGGCGTTGCATTGTTTGAACTCAGTATTCATTCAAACATGTCACTGACATTTACGCTCACCGGCAAGAGTAGCATCCTCGCGGTAAGCTACTTTCCCATCGTGGATTTGAGCGACGGCGATTACGAGCTCGGTCTGACAGATTTCGAAACCTATTACACGATACCGAATGTAAATTCTTCGAACAATAAATTCTACTTTGACGACAAGGAGATTACCGTTCCCGAAGGGTCATACGAACTGCGTGACATACACACGTATTTGAAACAATCAATTTTACAATTGGAACAATCCAATAATATTGCGAGAAAGAAACATGTCGGCGAAGATGAAGAGTATCCGTTGATTATTCGAGCCAACAACAATACGATGAAGAGCGAGATCAAATGTGCTTATCGGGTAAATTTCACCAAACCGAACAACATTGGATCGCTGCTGGGATTTTCAGCGAATCGCGTGCTGGAGCCGCGACAATGGTACGAATCGGACGTACCGATAAATATCATCAGTGTAAACATCATTCGCATAGAGTGTAACGTGACCGCGGGCGCGTACAGCAACGACAAGTACGTGCACACGATACATGAGTTTTCGCCGAGTGTGCCACCAGGATATAAGATATCGGAAACGCCGGCGCAGATCATTTACCTTCCGATCACCGTACGGAGCATTACTGACCTAACGATTCGCGTCGTCGATCAGGACGGTCGATTGATTGATTTTCGCGGAGAAGAGATCACCGTTAGACTGCATGTGCGAAGACGACGACTGTGGTAAAACGTGAGATGCTCATACTGAACGAAGAAGTGGAGAAGGTGCGACAGACGAGAAACAAAATTGGAGAGACAATCCGATCGCCAAGAAAGAAGAAACTCACTGCGTCGAACGCTGAATTTTTGAGATCATTGGGTTTCGTCGTGCGAAATGGTCAACATCTTAAACATTGGAGGTGAACCGATCTTTGACGATAGCATCGTCAAGATTGAGACTCACACATACAATCCGTACGCCAACACGACGTTTGAATACAACGATGAGATAAGAATACCCATACAACAGCAAGATTTATACACGTTGCCAAGCGAAAGCTTTCTCTACGTCGAAGGAAGATTGATAATAAATAGAAGGAATGACAACGAGTCTCAGGCAACGCTTGTAAATAATTGTGTATCCTTCATGTTCGATGAGATTCGATTTGAGCTCAACGGTGTGGAGATTGATCGCAACAGAAACGTTGGAATAACCAGTACCATCAAGAACTACGTATCGCTATCGTATAACGATGCTCAACTCATGCGGAATGCTGGATGGGACGTTACATCGAGCATACTGGAAGGATACTTCAACTTTTTAGTACCGCTCAAGATGTGGCTGGGCTTTTGCGAGGATTACAAATACGTGATTGTTAACGGTCGTCAAGAAATAGTTTTGAAACGTGCGAGTAGCGATAACAATTGCATTATAGGAGATCCGGCGACGGAGCCGAAAATCGAACTGTTTAAAGTACAGTGGCGAATGCCTCATGTTACGTTAAACGAGCTCAATAAACTGTCCTTGTTACGGACCTTGGGAAGCGGGCGATATCTTAGTGTCAGTTTTCGTTCGTGGGATCTGTACGAGTACCCCCCTGTTGCAGAGCACAACCAAGCATTCGTGGGCTATCAAGACTGCGACTCAGCTAGAGAAGCCGCGATACGTTATTTTTGCGCTGCAGACCGGCCGCAAGAATATCATGTCTCAAAATGCTAGCATATTCGATCACTGTAATTTGACCAATATCAAGCTTTATCTAAACTCCGAATGTTATCCGTATGATGACTTGAACCTAGATTTTACTAAAAATCGATACGGCCTTCTTTTTGATATGTACGCGCGTTTTCGTAAAACTTATTACGGACGCGATAGCAGTGATACGCTTTGCAGCGTGTATACATTCCTGACGGAAGGACCTTTCGTTGTCATCGATTGCTCGCGACAAAACGAGTCTGTCAAGAGCACCACCGTGGATGTGCGAATAGAATTTGACTGTAAAGAAAATGTACCTGCAAATACTACCGCCTATTGTCTCATCTTGCATGATCGCGTAATCGAATACTGCCCGTTGTCTAATGTAGTGCGCAAACTCGTGTAAATCACCATGTTAACAAATATTCCGATATAAGAGAAGCAGATGTAGCGTGATACGGCATAGTACGGATCGTTTCTTCGTTGCATCATGATCGTGCCAACGTTTGTCGATCTGCAAGGATTCATCGTCGGGATGAAATTTGTCGTAAAGGAAGCAGCGGTGCTGAGAAACGGGACCGTTCTGGCGCATTACATCTTTACGCGCCCCATGCCGTGGAGTCTTCTCACAAAATCCGACAAGACATGTGCTTCCTGGCTGATTGCAAATCACCATGGATTACCGTGGGATGAGGGAGACGTGCCATACGGTATGGTAAAACGCCTAATTACGTCAGCCGTGCTTGGTACAGAAGAGGATGACGAAATGCCGACTCTCGTGTACGTCAAGGGATGCCAGAAACAAGAATGGCTGGTGGATCTGCTTGAGAATTATGCGAAAGAAAATCTGATCATCGAGACTCTGGATGCGGATTACGAAGATATCAAATCTTTAATAATCTAGATGTTACTAACACTATGCGATGTGGAAAACATGTTAAGAATTGCGCATTACAAATGTATTAAAATTATTTAACTGGTGGTCGCGACGCCAGAAGAATTGGGATATTTAAAAAATAAATTATATATATAATTTTTACAATGCTTTATTTTCTTTTCCCCATTCCCATTAGTTTTTAGTGGTTTCCCTCTCCAAATTTCCCCCCACCACATCATAATTTTGAAGGTAGGGCGTTGCTGCGTATACTTGGTTCATTTTCCACTTCTTAGTCATTGGTATGATTTTTTATAACTTCTACGTAAGCAGCGCTGACATTGGTGTTTGAAAATGTTGAAGGAAGGGGAATTATTCCTTCCCTTCCCTTATAATTTTTCATCTGCGCGCGCTATCCAATTTTCTAGAACGTTGCAAACGGAGTTTACGTTTTAACTAGTGTTACGAAGACAAATCAATCAAGTCTCATCGTTCGAAAGCGACAACTTCAACAGTGAAAAAAGTATACCTCTTACGGAGAAATAAGAACAATGGCTGGTCACAGTGAAGACGTAAATAATTCTGAGAAGTGGCTGTTCACCTCGCGATATTCCCGATAAGGGACTTCGCGGCTTCGAGGGAAGCAGCACAAGTATGAATTATTACGTACCATATCCTCGTGAAAATCGGAACCTCGTTATACGCCTAAGCCTCGTAAAGTTTCATCGGACGAGCGCAAAACGTAAGTATTACTTTGGATAAATTTTTAAAAATTTATTTTTCTAATTTTATTAATTTATCCACTTAATTTTTTTACAGTTTCAATAAATCGGAACCTCGTTATACGCCTCGTATCTTGGGCAGACGATTTGCCCTGACAGTCACGGCTTACAAGTATTTGGATATCGGAATCAATGTGGGATCTACATCCTTTGTGGAATTGATTCTTGGCGACAATCGGGGAAATCAGATCGTGCTTCCTCATGCAACGTGGACAACGATCATCGAAAGACGCATGGATATCGAACAACTCATGCAGTCGACTGTCGGTTCATCGCTGTCTATTGAAGATCTAATTATAGAAATTGTTAAAATGCGTGACGCTAATATTGTAAAACTTACGTTGCGCGATACATGCTTATACATGATACCTGCAACTATGTTATTTTTGTTTGAAATCGAACAATGTGTCGAACATGTATATTTCAATTTATGTCAAAATATACAGCATGTTAGTAATAAGTATAAACATTTGTAACAATCTTGCGACAAAATCGTATCACGGATAAATGTCAGGCGAGAAAGTATTGAGTGAGGTGTCCGATGGAAGTTCGCTCATAGATTGCGAACTATTAGCTTTCGCCTTAGATAACATTGTATATAAGCAAAAATGTAAATAATGAATAAAAATTGAATATTAACATAAATAGTGGTAAAATTATTTTTCAATCTATCTCTTCCGTTTTCATCCAACATTAGCCTCCTCTATGTTTAAATTATATCTACATATATGTTGCGATAATGTTCTTTTAATTATATAAACAATTTATTATAAATTTAAAGAATTAATAAAATTATTAAAATATTGATAAAAAACTTTTATCTAAAATAGAATAATCTCATCACGGCATGTACGAACTTGTTCGTTCCTGTCTTCCACTCTCATTTCCCCACTACGGGGACTCTATAGTTTGTCACGTAAAATATGGTTTTTGTCAACATTTTTTTTTTTGGAATGCAAACCTAGAAAAAAAAAGGTTTTCGACGTCATCTCTTCCTGCGTTCAACCTATAGTTAAGTCACGTAAATTTTTTATTAAATTATTATAATTAAATTAGGTTATAAATAGTATATTAATTAAATTAGGTTACAAAAATTATATTAATTTATAGGTAATAAATAATTAAATTAATTAAATTAGGTTATGATTAATCATAACCTAACTCAATTAATTTTAAGTATTTATTACCTATAAATTAATATAATTTTTTGTAACCTAATTTAATTAATATAATTATTTATAACCTAATTTAATTAATGATGCAAACACCGTCATCCCCTCCACACCGATGACGTCATCCCCCCACCACAAAGTGATTTAGAACTCCCCTTATATACCTACTTATGGTAAAAAATGAAAAATTACCACCTCAAAGTGCAAGAAAAATCCACCATTTTTCATGTATACAATGTTTTTTGCACATAGAAGAACTTTTGAGTTAAAAATTTCCGAAAATATCAATTCTTGAAAAAAACTCAAAATTCAACTGTTGATATCTACTGAAATAACGTCCATAAAATTCTGAAAAAAATTGAGAAGGAACCTATCATTTAGTACAATAACATACTGCAAAACAAAAGAAATCGGTGAATGCGAGTGAAAAAGAAAGTTGAGATTCCATGGAATACCCCATATATTGTTGCGCCCGAGCCGAGACGCCCGTAGAAACCCGGAAGGCAGCCGCAAAGCGCTGCCTGACGACGTGCTTGACGACGGGCCTGTCGTTGTTTGTTTACATCCGTCGCCATTGAGATTATCCGCCGGGCCTTCGAACCGTTCAGACGTGTTCACGAGCCATTGTATTCGATTATATTCCTTCATTAAACCAGTTCTCTTCCATCTGAGAGTACTTATTCCCGGTGACGGGATTGCGCGCCGCGTACGCGAGTGTGTGTGCAACGAACGCGCGGACGAGCGCAACAATATATATATATATATATATATATATATATATATATATATATATATATATATATATAATCACCGCGCGTTTCGATTCGATCGAAAACTTTGTCAACCGCACCTACGCAAATCATTCAGCATCCACATAATGTATATATATATATATATATATATATATATATATATATATATATATATATATTTAAACAAAGAAGACTTTATGTAAATGGTTATTGTACATTATGTGGATGCTGAATGATTTGCGTAGGTGCGGTTGACAAAGTTTTCGATCGAATCGAAACGCGCGGTGATTTCGTCAAAATCTGACGCGGGCGGATTTTCACTGGTTAAATCGATGACCGGTGTAGACGCAGTCAGGTCGATTAATTCCACGGGGGACTGGGTCTTAAGCCCCTTGCACAATGCAGGCAACAGGCAATAGGAACAGGGAATAGAAATCAGAAATCATGTATAAATGCAGAATAAACAGTGACACAGGCAATAGACACAGAGTTTCCGTCATGTTGGAAATTCTGTGCCTATTGCCTGTTGCCAACCAATCATAGCATTCGAATTTTTTAGGTTGTAATTAACGATTTTTTGGTTATTCCTGTTCCTATTGCCTGTTGCCTGGCATGGTGCAAGGGGCTTTATTCTCGGTCGTCGGAGCGGAATGTAGGCGGTTAAGCCGGCGCAGTTCGGCTAGTAGTCTAAGAGCTGGCTACGAAAATTAAAAATGATAAGGTGCAGTCAAATTTGTATATGAAAACCCTCCCCAGGCAGCACAAAAGTCATTTAGAAGTCAAGATGACGTCAAGATGACGTCAAAAAATAATCATTTTTAGAAAGTCAAGATGATATCATTCGATGTTTTAATGAACCATATTTGACTTTTTTATGACTGTATTTTGACCTTTCGATGACTTTTGTCGAGAAAACGCGAATCGCTCGTACGTGCAAAATGATTATAAAACCTCGCAGGTATAAACATTTTACGAATTTGTGAAATATTTGATTTTTGAAGCATTAATTTTTCATTCAGAAGATACAGAATAAAGCTCAAGAATACAACTCACTAAGGCGGTATTCATAGTCGGTTCTTATTTCAAGACCGTCTTAAGTAATGTCTTAAGCTGCTAATACGGCTCTGTGATTGGTTCATGACGTCTTAAGATTGTATTTAAGACGGTCTTAAATATAAGAACCGACTATGAATACCGGCCTAAATATTGTATATGTATGCTTAAGATATATTTAAAATTTTGTAAATAAAAAATCAGAATGCTTTAAAACATTCTCACATATTCATAAAAAATAATACCTGTGAGGTATTGTAAACATTGGATTGTACATACAAAATATAAAGTTTTATAATCTGCTACTAGAGAAACTTGAGCAATAGAGAACAATGCAATAAAATAAATAAGTAATCAATAAAATATAATTAATTTATTTTTTATTTTTTCTTAAACAATTAAGTCAGTCTTGAGTACATAAAAAATAATTATCTTTGATTACATTAAAATAAAATAAATCATGTTATTCGTTACATAAAGGAATAGAATAATTGCTCTTGCAAGTAAACAAACTGACTATATAATCTGAGTTACTTAACAAAAGTTTACATGAAAAATATACTATTACTAAAAAAAAACGAAGGATGAGAAAATATAACTGCTAATAGACAAAAGCACAGCTTTTATATATTGTTAAAAAAAATTAAATAGTCCCTAATTAATCCGTCTTTTTCTTATAAAATGGCAGTTCACATTCCAATATAGTGGAATTTCAGTATGGAATTTCTTTCTAAATAGTGACTTATAGTTTATGATATTGGTTTATGGTTTATCCAACTGGTAACTTAAAAGAACTGATCGCATATGCGAAATGTGAACCGCTTTTGTTTCAAATAAATCTTGTAAAATATGTTGTAATGGAGTAATTATTTATCACGCAGGTGTATCTTAAAAAAGAAAATAAATGAAAGAAGATCCGACAGTAGACGAAAATGAAAAGGTAACGCAGTATCTATAATCTTTTCATCCCACCGATTGTACGGACCCAATTTAAGTCATTTCAATCGTGTTCATTTTTCTTTGGTTGCTTGTAGAGAACCAACGCAAAATTTTTGATTGAATTTGTGTTACATCACTTGACGAAACTTTGTAACAATAGCACCTGAAAAAAATAATAAATCAGAGTTTTCATTTCAAGTATATTACTGTAGATAAGATTTAATAAAACTCATTAAAAATTTACATTGAATCGCTGTGAGAATGTTCGTGTCTTGAAGTTTTAATTTTATAGATCCTGAACCTGTATAATTGACAATTCTAGCAAGTGAATTTGAGAATATTCTAGCTAATAATTTGCCTACAGGTATGTCTCCTCCGTTTTTCCAGTTGGCATCAAAAGAACAAGTAGTCGATCTGAAGCACGTATTTCTCTTAATTAATTACGAGATTATAAATGAAATTGAAAATGTCCAATACAGCAACAAATACAAATAAATAAATATGTAATAATAATAAATAAATAATAAATAAGTAAAATAAATAAATAAATAAATAAATAAATAAATAAATAAATAAATAAATAAATAAAAGAACATACCGTTGCAAGAAAATTATCATCGTTTTGTAGAAATTTTTCGAAAGTATGAAAGGCCTCTTCATCTTTGAGGGGTAGATTAGGCAAGTCTTTAGGTTTTATGGGTACTGGCTCCTCAGGTAACAGTTTCTTGTATACGCGTGTAAGAGACATGTTAACGTGATCTAATTTCCCACTTACTCCTTCAATTTGCTCTATTAAAACTTTTAGTAACATTTCACATTTGTTATCTATGAATAAATATTTTTTAGATAAAATCTTTTAATAATATTTTAGTAATATTTTTTAGATAATAATAATTGTATTTAAATAATTACATTTAAAATATAGCATATGCATACACAAAAATAAATGACTGACCATTTATTGTTGGTACAGATGTTTGAGACAATAATGTTTTTGCAAATGAAGTTTTTCCAACAGTATCAGAAACAGTGTCAGGAAGAGTTCCACCCGCAGATAAAGTAATTCTATCATTATTTGAATCTAAATAAAAAAACTAAATGAGATATGTCGAATCCTAATACTCAAGAATTAATGAATTAAAATGTACCTACCATTCTCAAGCAATGTATTTGTCGTTGATACACTTTTAAAAGATCTCTCAGATCTCTCACTTGCAAAAAGTGAATTATTAGAAGATGAAGTACTAGGTAATGGACGTAATGGTGCATTGTTTATAGCAGCACAAGAATCTATTGCGCTATCAACTTCTACAATTCAATGTGTCAAAGAATTAGATAGTAATCTAATCAGAAATTTAGCATTGTGTAAATATAGATTTAAATTAAGACTAATCTATTACTGATTATAAAGCACAATAAGATTAACAATTATTAATATCCTTACCATTTTCAGGTGACAGATTGCAGTATAAGTAGGTGGTTTTACAGATTAAACGACTGCATTCTTCAATGAGTGTCTTTTAAAGAAGGAACGCTGTTTCATGTT
>JASTWL010001442.1:0-38251 GCA_035220575.1 Temnothorax rugatulus | reverse complement strand
GTACGAGTACATACGAGAAATTTCAGGGGATGCTTGCCGGAAGATGCAAGATACCGGAGCTCTATTCCTGGGAGGAGCCAGCGGAATGATAACCGGGATCAAGGTGAATGCCACTACCACCCGCGCCATTACGCTGGCCGGATCCCTGACTATGAACGGCAGATGTGAGGGAACGCAATACAGCGACCCCCTAGGTACCTGGGACAACGTATTCGTTCAGGCAACGGTGAGAATAACAACGCGGCGGATGGAACTGGCCGTGAAACACTCCACAAACGAAGTAGTACTACCATCCGGCACCCGCTGTCCAGCCATGGAGGGCGAGTGTTACGACGCTGATGGAACAATGACATATTGGAAGACGCTGCCAACCGATACCTGCCAATTCAACAAATATGATGTACTGTACGAGGGAAACGCCCACCGAGTCTCACCTAAACCCACCCAGAAGGAGACCCGGTCATCTATACTCTGACAACGAGGGACATTACCTTCGCACTGGCCAAGACTACGGAAACGAACCTCTGCGGATACAAGATAATACAAACAGAGCACCCGAAATTGTTCATCCTCGAAACAAAGCCGGGCGAACTTTCAAAATCCAGACGGGAATATCGATCGATAACCTGGACATCTTCACGTATGTGAACAGCAAGTTCATATACGTCGAGAACACATGAGGACGCAACTGACGCAACTATACCGGGACATAATGAGCCAAAAATGCGCTCTCGAGAAGCAAGTGTTAGAGAACGCTTTGTCTCTCGCCAGCATCGCCCCCGATGAAATGGCGTATCGAATCATGAAGGCGCCGGGCTACACCGCCATCACAGCAGGTGAGGTCATATACATAGTTAAATGCGTACCAGTTGCGTGCAAAATAAGGCAAACGGAGAGCTGCTATAGCGAGTTACCCGTTTCGCATAACAACGCATCCTATTTCCTGCTCCCGAAGTCCCGAGTGCTGATCAAGGGTGGCACAATCCGAGACTGTAATGAGCTCCTACCTTCAATGTATAAGGTAGACGAAGCATGGTTCAAACTAATGCCACGCCCAGTAGAAGCGTTGGCCCCACCTACGATCCAGCCACTAACGAAACCACGATGGAAATACGTAAATCCATCCAACCTCGCCACGAGCGGAATATATTCTACACAAGACCTTGACCGCCTCCGTGATCACATCATGTTCCCTATAGAAAAAACCACCGATGCTAAACACATTGGTGCAGGGAGCAATGGGTCGCGACATACCACGCGGCACTGTCTCACTATATAACCTACTGGACGAGGAGTCGCTGGAGAAGATTGCAGAGAGCACCGGCCAACGCCTGTGGAAAGGATTTATCACATTTGGATCAGCAAGCGCTGGAGTATTAGCCATCATCCTCCTGTTCCGCCTGGCCAAGTTGATAATCGATTCAATCATCAGAGGCTACGCGCTTCATTCCGTCTACGGTTGGAGCATTCACCTGCTGGGAGCAATATGGAGCTCTATCACTTACTTGCTCCTACATCTCAGCAACAGAAAGCCCGTCCCCACGGAAAACACCGACCCGGAGGCACCACCTCTCGAGCTAACCACGCTCGTCCCTGCCAAGGAGGAGCCCAGTGCAAGTAGCGACAACACCAAGGAATGGACTACAGCGAGCTCAGAAGATATCTGCGCGACAATTAGTTAGTTAACTAAGATAAGGTTAGTCGATAACTATATTTTGTAATCCCCTTGCTCTAATAAAGGAACCTTAGAAATAAGCCCAGTAAAATGTTGGAACAGCGTCCAACATTTTAAAATAAGGGGGGAGGTGTTACATCCGCCCCACCACGAAAAACCGAACAATTCGAAAAACCCTTAACTACACGACTCCACAACAATTTCACTTACCGACAGTCGAACTTACCGACAGTCGAACTTACCAACAACAATTTCATTTACCAACAACAATTTCACTTACCGACAGTCAAACTTACCAACAACAATTTCACTTACCGACAGTCGAACTTACCAACAACAATTTCACCTACACGACAGTCGAACTTACCGACTGTCGACCAACCCACAATTACCGACCGCCGAACTTACCATCAAAATGACCCTACCAACGGCCGAACCCCATATCACTAATAACAACATTCCCACGTAGCACATAAGCACTAAGTATAAGCTCACGCGACACACCTTAAGTTTAACTAAGAATAACTAACTACTAGCGGTAGACATAGTATAACACATTACATAATCTCGACGCTTCGAGAACTTTCGAAAACACATCCTCAACCCTTCCGACCACCCGTAGCGACCCTTCCTCGGACAACTCGTAAACATCCGGACCCTTCTCGACCCTTTCCAGATCCTTCCAGAGCCTCCCGGAAAAACTTTCCCTAAACCTATGAGTCATAAATCATAAAACTACCCGAAAGAGAAATCAGAAAACAGAGCCGTGACGCAACACCAACGCAAACCTTCATTCCTTAACCCTTCCTTCGACCACCCCCGCTCCTGACACACAGGGATAAAAGGACGAGCTTCCCAAGGACGCTCTCAGTTGTCTCAGTTCTTTGGACGTGTCATCACCTACGACTCAGGGTGAGCCTCAGTACTCGAAACTTCTATTTCCATACGACTCCTATATCCTCCTACATCCTCTGGTCCAGAATAATCTTTCGATATTCAATAAGCACATTCAGTTTAAGATTACTTCGTTATAACCGTACTTCGCTATTAATATTAGTAAATTGTAACCAACATTGCCATTGTATAAGACTTTAGTAATATACTATCGTTTTACCTACATACCTATAGTCTTTGCATTTATTCAATATCCTTGCTCTCATCCTACATCCCTGGCGAATATCACCTTGTAAAGAAACGACGCCTAAGCGTCTGTGTTACTGGTCTTCCCCTTGTTCACTTCTGCACACGAGGCAGTGCTGTACGAGCGGCACGCTTTCGGTTATTGAAGTCTGCATACGAGGCAGTGCTGTACGAGCGGCACGCTTTCAGTTGCTAAAATCTGGAGATAGACAGTGCTGTACGAGCGGCACGTCGAATCACCACAGCAACGGGAATCAACCACGTATATATACACTATCACTAATAAATGACTAAGACGCGGAAGGGCGGATTAAAACACCGCACTCGCAGATTAAAACGCTTCCTTTTCGAACTCCCTTACTCCCCTGTTCTGGGTACTGAACTCGACTACACCGGGGACACAGAATACGAGAATTACTTCGCCGCGAAGTCCGCGTGCAAAGCGGAACCGAAACCGAGGATTGTTAACATCGAACGTGTGCGCGCCATTTTCATAACAAGAGAATCGCGAGCGTTTATGGTGCGTCGTTTCTGCTATCGCCTCACTCCGATCAGAGAAACCGAATCACCGTCTATTCCGTCTTGGAGGTGGATCAATTCCATCAGGAAGGACGATCCCCGCCGCGCCCGGTACGCACAGAGACGCGCTGAGATTTTGCACCAGCACTACGGAGCCGCGACGCCAGAGCACTGGGGAACTGCAAGTCACCCCCTAGAGATCGATTAACCCCCACAAGGTAAGTGTTTGTTTCTTTATCGACCGCTGTTTCTTTACCGACCACTGATGGTACGTGTTTGTTTCTTTATCGACCGCTGTTTCTTTACCGACCGCCGATGGTAAATATTTGTTCTTTTACCGACCGCTGATGGTACGTGTTTTACCGACCGTTGATGGTAAATTTACCGACCGCTGATGGTACGTGTTTTACCGACCGTTGATGGTAAATATCTTTACCGACGCCGATGGTAAATGTTTGTTCCCTTTTACCGACCTCCGACGGTATGACTGGCCCCTCTTGGATGTCAGTTACGCAACGTCGCGTGTACTCTAGCTGGTTAGGTCGCGCCATTTGCGTCTTTACCACGTGCCGCCGCCATCGTGTTAGTCAGCGCTACTTGTGCGAAGAGTGTTTCCGCGACTTACCGACTCAGCAAAGATCCGAATACGACCTTATCTTCAGACACTATTTGCACATAGGATTTCAATATCAAGTCGAGGAGTGCGATTCGTGCGACGTGGTAATCGGCGAATTACAGGGACCGCTAGGTTGTTCCACGTGTAGGTACATAATTCACGATATTACTAACGCCATCGAGAACAACGGCGAGCGACACTTTCTCGAACCTGAGCCAACCATCGTCTCTATTTCCCAAATCAACGCCCACTAAGAAAGCGTACATCTTGACCGACGCAATCGCGAATGTGTCCTAAACTCCCGGTTACCCGCCGACCGATAGGCGTAATTCCTGCTCCTACCCCACTTAAAACATGGCTCATGACCGGAATTTGCGTATACTCGTTCCTTTTCCGCAATAAGACCACCGGTGCCGTTATCTGCGAGGATTGCCGTTTTGGAGAATACCGATCGGCACGGCAGGAATTTAAGGGGGTGCTCAAGCATTTCATTCAATACGGTTCAAACACCGATTTACATAAGTGTTCCGCGTGTTTCAAAATCATTGATGACTATCGCCCCACGTACGAGTGCCGCGTGTGTTCCCCTATAGAGGAAGCTTTCGAACGTTACCTGTTGGATCATCGTGAAGAACCGCATAACTCTAATAGACGCGTGAGGATCAATATAGCAAAAACGGTTTGGTAGAAGGCCGGCCCATCGCGAATACCTTGATCGCGGGTATCCCCGGGTAGAGCCCCTAGGTTCAACGACCCGACAAAGCGATCTAGTCCCCCGCGAACGATCCGAGCTCCGCGCTGCGGCCGCGATCCGCCGGGACGTAACAAGCCCAATGCAAGTAGCGACAACACCAAGGAAATGGACTACGGCGAGCTCAGAAGATATCTGCGCGACAACTAGTAGTTAACTAAAGATAAGGTTAGTCGATAACTATATTTTGTAATCCCCTTACTCTAATAATAAAGGAATCTTAGAAATAAGCCTAGTAAAATGTTGGAACAGCGTCCAACATTTTAAAAATAAGGGGGGAGGTGTTACATCCGCCCCACCACAAAAAACCGAACAAATTCGAAAAACCCTTAACTACACGACTCCACAACAATTTCACTTACCGACAATCGAACTTACCGACAGTCGAACTTACCAACAACAATTCCACTTACCGACAGTCGAACTTACCAACAACAATTTCACTTACCGACAGTCGAACTTACCAACAACAATTTTTCTTACCGACAGTCGAACTTACCGACAGTCGAACTTACCAACAACAATTCCACTTACCGACAGTCGAACTTACCAACAACAATTTCACTTACCGACAGTCGAACT
Organism: Temnothorax rugatulus; assembly: GCA_035220575.1. Lineage (NCBI taxonomy): Eukaryota > Metazoa > Arthropoda > Insecta > Hymenoptera > Formicidae > Temnothorax > Temnothorax rugatulus. The sequence continues at coordinate 32,968 of JASTWL010001442.1, read as the reverse complement.
TACCAACAACAATTTCACTTACCGACAGCCGAACTTACCATCAACTGACCCTACCACCGGCCGAACCCCATACCACTAATAACAACATTCCCACGTAGCACATAAGCACTAAGTATAAGCTCGCGCGACACACCTTAAGTTTAACTAAAAATAACTAACTACTAGCGGTAGACCTACGTATAACAATTACGAAGCTTTTAAATAATCTCGACACTTCGAGAACTTTCGAAAACACATCCTCAACCCTTCCGACCACCCGTAGCGAACCCTTCCTCGGACAACTCGTAAACATCCGGACCCTTCTCGACCCTTCCAGATCCTTCCAGAGCCTCCCGGAAAAACTTTCCCTAAACCTATGAGTCATACATCATAAAACTACCCGAAAGAGAAATCAGAAAACAGAGCCGATGACGCAACACCAACGCAAACCTTCCACTCATTTTCCTTAACCCTTCCTTTCGACCACCCCCGCTCCTGACACACAGGGATAAAAGGACGAGCTTCCCAAGGGACGCTCTCAGTTGTCTCAGTTCTTTGGACGTGTCATCACCTACGACTCAGGGTGAGCCTCAGTACTCGAAACTTCTATTTCCATACGACTCCTATATCCTCCTACATCCTCTGGTTCCAGAATAATCTTTCGATATTCAATAAGCACATTCAGTTTAAGATTACTTCGTTATAACCGTACTTCGCTATTAATATTAGTAAATTGTAACCAACATTGCCATTGTATAAGACTTTAGTAATATACTATCGTTTTACCTACATACCTATAGTCTTTGCATTTATTCAATATCCTTGCTCTCATCCTACATCCCTGGCGAATATCACCTTGTAAAGAAACGACGCCTAAGCGTCTGTGTTACTGGTCTTCCCCTTGTTCACTTCTGCACACGAGGCAGTGCTGTACGAGCGGCACGCTTTCGGTTGTTGAAGTCTGCACACGAGGCAGTGCTGTACGAGCGGCACGCTTTCAGTTGCTAAAATCTGGAGATAGACAGTGCTGTACGAGCGGCACGTCGAATCACCACAGCAACGGGAATCAACCACGTATATATACACTATCACTAATAAATGACTAAGACGCGGAAGGGCGGATTAAAACACCGCACTCGCAGATTAAAACGCTTCCTTTTCGAACTCCCTTACTCCCCTGTTCTGGGTACTGAACTCGACTACACCGGGGACACAGAATACGAGAATTACTTCGCCGCGAAGTCCGCGTGCAAAGCGGAACCGAAACCGAGGATTGTTAACATCGAACGTGTGCGCGCCATTTTCATAACAAGAGAATCGCGAGCGTTTATGGTGCGTCGTTTCTGCTATCGCCTCACTCCGATCAGAGAAAACGAATCACCGTCTATTCCGTCTTGGAGGTGGATCAATTCCATCAGGAAGGACGATCCCCGTCGCGCCCGGTACGCACAGAGACGCGCTGAGATTTTGCACCAGCACTACGGAGCCGCGACGCCAGAGCACTGGGGAACTGCAAGTCACCCCCTAGAGATCGATTAACCCCCACAAGGTAAGTGTTTGTTTCTTTATCGACCGCTGATGGTACGTGTTTGTTTATCGACCGATGTTTCTTTACCGACCGCCGATGGTAAATATTTGTTCTTTTACCGACCGCTGATGGTACGTGTTTTACCGACCGTTGATGGTAAATATTGTTTCTTTACCGACCGCCGATGGTAAATATTTGTTCTTTTACCGACCGCTGATGGTACGTGTTTTACCGACCGTTGATGGTAAATATTGTTTCTTTACCGACCGCCGATGGTAAATGTTTGTTCCCTTTTTACCGACCTCCGACGGTATGACTGGCCCCTCTTGGATGTCAGTTACACAACGTCGCGTGTACTCTAGCTGGTTAGGTCGCGCCATTTGCGTCTTTACCACGTGCCGCCGCCATCGTGTTAGTCAGCGCTACTTGTGCGAAGAGTGTTTCCGCGACTTACCGACTCAGCAAAGATCCGAATACGACCTTATCTTCAGACACTATTTGCACATAGGATTTCAATATCAAGTCGAGGAGTGCGATTCGTGCGACGTGGTAATCGGGGAATTACAGGGACCGCTAGGTTGTTCCACGTGTAGGTACATAATTCACGATATTACTAACGCCATCGAGAACAACGGCGAGCGACACTTTCTCGAACCTGAGCCAACCATCGTCTCTATTTCCCAAATCAACGCCCACTAAGAAAGCGTACATCTTGACCGACGCAATCGCGAATGTGTCCTAACCTCCCGGTTACCCGCCGACCGATAGGCGTAATTCCTCCTCCTACCCCACTTAAAACATGGCTCATGACCGGAATTTGCGTATACTCGTTCCTTTTCCGCAATAAGACCACCGGTGCCGTTATCTGCGAGGATTGCCGTTTTGGAGAATACCGATCGGCACGGCAGGAATTTAAGGGGGTGCTCAAGCATTTCATTCAATACGGTTCAAACACCGATTTACATAAGTGTTCCGCGTGTTCCAAAATCATTGATGACTATCGCCCCACGTACGAGTGCCGCGTGTGTTCCCCTATAGAGGAAGCTTTCGAACGTTACCTGTTGGATCATCGTGAAGAACCGCATAACTCTAATAGACGCGTGAGGATCAATATAGCAAAACGGTTTGGTAGAAGGCCGGCCCATCGCGAATACCTTGATCGCGGGTATCCCCGGGTAGAGCCCCTTGGTTCAACGACCCGACAAAGCGATCTAGTCCCCCGCGAACGATCCGAGCTCCGCGCTGCGGCCGCGATCCGCCGGGACGTAACAAGCCAATGCAAGTAGCGACAACACCAAGGAAATGGACTACGGCGAGCTCAGAAGATATCTGCGCGAACAATAGTAGTTAACTAAAGATAAGGTTAGTCGATAACTATATTTTGTAATCCCCTTACTCAATAATAAAGGAATCTTAGAAATAGCCTAGTAAAATGTTGGAACAGCGTCCAACATTTTAAAAATAAGGGGGGAGGTGTTACATCCGCCCCACACAAAAAACCGAACAAATTCGAAAAACCCCTTAACTACACGACTCCACCACAATTTCACTTACCGACAATCGAACTTACCGACAGTCGAACTTACCAACAACAATTCCACTTACCGACAGTCGAACTTACAACAACAATTTCACTTACCGACAGTCGAACTTACCAACAACAATTTTTCTTACCGACAGTCGAACTTACCAACAACAATTCCACTTACCGACAGTCGAAACTTACCAACAAACAATTTCACTTACCGACAGTCGATCTTACCAACAACAATTTAACTTACCGACAGCCGAACTTACCATCAACTGACCCTACCAACGGCCGAACCCCATACCACTAATAACAACATTCCCACGTAGCACATAAGCACTAAGTATAAGCTCGCGCGACACACCTTAAGTTTAACTAAGAATAACTAACCACTAGCGGTAGACATACGTATAACAATTACGAAGCTTTTAAATAATCTCGACGCTTCGAGAACTTTCGAAGACACATCCTCAACCCTTCCGACCACCCGTAGCGAACCCTTCCTCGGACAACTCGTAAACATCCGGACCCTTCTCGACCCTTCCAGATCCTTCCAGAGCCTTCCCGGAAAAACTTTCCCTAAACCTATGAGTCATACATCATAAAACTACCCGAAAGAGAAATCAGAAAACAGAGCCGATGACGCAACACCAACGCAAACCTTCCACTCATTTTCCTTAACCCTTCCTTTCGACCACCCCCGCTCCTGACACACAGGGATAAAAGACGAGCTTCCCAAGGGACGCTCTCAGTTGTCTCAGTTCTTTGGACGTGTCATCACCTACGACTCAGGGTGAGCCTCAGTACTCGAAACTTCTATTTCCATACGACTCCTATATCCTCCTACATCCTCTGGTTCCAGAATAATCTTTCGATATTCAATAAGCACATTCAGTTTAAGATTACTTCGTTATAACCGTACTTCGCTATTAATATTAGTAAATTGTAACCAACATTGCCATTGTATAAGACTTTAGTAATATACTATCGTTTTACCTACATACCTATAGTCTTTGCATTTATTCAATATCCTTGCTCTCATCCTACATCCCTGGCGAATATCACCTTGTAAAGAAACGACGCCTAAGCGTCTGTGTTACTGGTCTTCCCCTTGTTCACTTCTGCACACGAGGCAGTGCTGTACGAGCGGCACGCTTTCGGTTGTTGAAGTCTGCACACGAGGCAGTGCTGTACGAGCGGCACGCTTCCAGTTGCTAAAATCTGGAGATAGACAGTGCTGTACGAGCGGCACGTCGAATCACCACAGCAACGGGAATCACCCACGTATATATACACTATCACTAATAAATGACTAAGACGCGGAAGGGCGGATTAAAACACCGCACTCGCAGATTAAAACGCTTCCTTTTCGAACTCCCTTACTCCCCTGTTCTGGGTACTGAACTCGACTACACCGGGGACACAGAATACGAGAATTACTTCGCCGCGAAGTCCGCGTGCAAAGCGGAACCGAAACCGAGGATTGTTAACACCGAACGTGTGCGCGCCATTTTCATAACAAGAGAATCGCGAGCGTTTATGGTGCGTCGTTTCTGCTATCGCCTCACTCCGATCAGAGAAACCGAATCACCGTCTATTCCGTCTTGGAGGTGGATCAATTCCATCAGGAAGGACGATCCCCGCCGCGCCCGGTACGCACAGAGACGCGCTGAGATTTTGCACCAGCACTACGGAGCCGCGACGCCAGAGCACTGGGGAACTGCAAGTCACCCCCTAGAGATCGATTAACCCCCACAAGGTAAGTGTTTGTTTCTTTATCGACCGCTGATGGTACGTGTTTGTTTATCGACCGATGTTTCTTTACCGACCGCCGATGGTAAATATTTGTTCTTTTACCGACCGCTGATGGTACGTGTTTTACCGACCGTTGATGGTAAATATTGTTTCTTTACCGACCGCCGATGGTAAATATTGTTCTTTTACCGACCGCTGATGGTACGTGTTTTACCGACCGTTGATGGTAAATATTGTTTCTTTACCGACCGCCGATGGTAAATGTTTGTTCCCTTTTTACCGACCTCCGACGGTATGACTGGCCCCTCTTGGATGTCAGTTACACAACGTCGCGTGTACTCTAGCTGGTTAGGTCGCGCCATTTGCGTCTTTACCACGTGCCACCGCCATCGTGTTAGTCAGCGCTACTTGTGCGAAGAGTGTTTCCGCGACTTACCGACTCAGCAAAGATCCGAATACGACCTTATCTTCAGACACTATTTGCACATAGGATTTCAATATCAAGTCGAGGAGTGCGATTCGTGCGACGTGGTAATCGGGGAATTACAGGGACCGCTAGGTTGTTCCACGTGTAGGTACATAATTCACGATATTACTAACGCCATCGAGAACAACGGCGAGCGACACTTTCTCGAACCCGAGCCAACCATCGTCTCTATCTCCCAAATCAACGCCCACTAAGAAAGCGTACATCTTGACCGACGCGAATCGCGAATGTGTCCTAAACTCCCGGTTACCCGCCGACCGATAGGCGTAATTCCTGCTCCTTCCCCACTTAAAACATGGCTCATGACCGGAATTTGCGTATACTCGTTCCTTTTCCGCAATAAGACCACCGGTGCCGTTATCTGCGAGGATTGCCGTTTTGGAGAATACCGATCGGCACGGCAGGAATTTAAGGGGGTGCTCAAGCATTTCATTCAATACGGTTCAAACACCGATTTACATAAGTGTTCCGCGTGTTCCAAAATCATTGATGACTATCGCCCCACGTACGAGTGCCGCGTGTGTTCCCCTATAGAGGAAGCTTTCGAACGTTACCTGTTGGATCATCGTGAAGAACCGCATAACTCTAATAGACGCGTGAGGATCAATATAGCAAAAACGGTTTGGTAGAAGGCCGGCCCATCGCGAATACCTTGATCGCGGGTATCCCCGGGTAGAGCCCCTTGGTTCAACGACCCGACAAAGCGATCTAGTCCCCCGCGAACGATCCGAGCTCCGCGCTGCGGCCGCGATCCGCCGGGACGTAACACCGAGCGGTGGGGCAGCCCCCACCCGTTCTACTCGGGGTATAAATAAGGGACTCAAGCCGGCTCGAGTCACCAGTCCTGTCCAGCTCCTGCTCCTGTCAAGACCACTTTCCGAGACCGCTCCTCTAGGTGGGTGCCCCCAACCCCGTCCTCCGTACGGGTGCCCCCGTTCTCACCTGGGTGCCCCCAGGGTACGGGCCTTCCCACCTGGGTGCCCCCGGTTGGTTTTACCTGTCCTCTCCTGCCTCTGGGTCGGGCGCCCCCGACCCTTTCCGCCGTACGGAAGACGGATGCCCCCATCTTCAAGCCGGGTGCCCCCGGCGTACGGGCCGCTCAGTCGGGCGCCCCCGACTGAGCTCCTGACCGTTCTGTCTATTAGTGATAAGCCGCGCCTCCGTACTTGTCCGCGAATCCGTCAGGCAGCCGTGCCTCCGTACCTGTCCGCGAATCCGTCAGGCAGCCGTGCTTCCGTACCTGTTCGCGAATCCGTCAGGCAACCGTGCCTCCGTACTTGTCCGCGAATCCATCAAGCAACCGTGCCTCCGTACTTGTCCGCGACTCCGTAAGACAACCGCGCATCAACCCCACACACGGACACAGCGACTCAGCGGAGCAACACACACACATGCACATACACTCGCCCCCTCCATCAATTCTGTATTGTGAATAGTATAGAATAAAGATCTGTTTGTAAAACCAACCAGTGTCTCCACGTTTTCTCACCCTGGCCTGGCGAGCGAATTCCGAGCGAGGAAAACGCGACCGTTACAACTTTGAAGGTCATATGTGCCCTCCGTCCGTGAGGAACAGTCGAGTTCTGATACATCAACAAGAATCAGTGTATCAGAACTCGACGCAACATCAAAATCATGAGATTCGTGGTGATTTGTGGAAATAATATTTTTACCGCAGCTTTTATCATCTGTGACTACTTTCAGACGTGTTTCCAATAACCTGCAAATATCGTTAAAATGTCGTAAAAAAGTTTTATATGATTTAGGAACATACGACTTGATTGTTCTTTGGTCTCTATCCGGAAATATACAATTGCAAATCTGTTCCCAAATGCAATTTAATTTTTGCCAGGATGCGGTTTTTAAAAATCGAATAACTGCTCGTTGCTGACATAGCGTGAAAAATGAAATGGATACAATTTGACTATTGCGTCTGCGATCATAGCAGGCGTAACGAGTACTTTCTGATTCTTACTCATCGCTGGGCGAGGATCGTATTATAACCGTCTAAATAAAAAAAAAAAAAAAAGAAATTAATATACACCTCTCAAAGCGTGAAAAAATTATATGAAACGCTGGCAATGACTACACAAAAAGAACGGTTTCTTTGGTTTTAATAAATTTTATTAAATTCAAACAAATTTATCTTTTGGAATAGTCCAAACAAATTTTTGTTTCAACAAATACGATTGTTTGATTTTTCAAAGATATATATATATTCGTCTTAAATAAAAAAATTGTTTGAAACAAAAGACATATTCTTTATCGCTTTAATGATACTATTGTTTCATTTAAACAACATGCTTTATAAAAAATGTCTTAAACATTTATTTATTATTTATTTATTTATATATGCAGTCGGTTGACTGCCACATATGTAAATAAATAAATAATAAATAATTGTCATATCTTCACCACTCGAGTGACCGCTGGTATTCCAATGATGTGTGTACAACTGCGAGTGATAGACGCCTTCGCCTCGCCGTGGGGTCCTTATATACGGTCTTCGGTCGAATTTGACGTACGAGTTTAACAGCTGCTGCTTAGCGCTGAAAACGCTTATCACATTCATTGTAACTAAATAATATATTATTCGGTTGGGAAATATTACTTCAAATAATAGTATCTTTTCCGTTAAATAATAGGGTTTTCTTGAATAAAAACAAAAATGTTTTATTCAAAAAAATATTATTTCGTCTAAGCATATGTTGTTTCAATGAAAGAAATTTCAATCAAACAAATATAAATACTAAATGTAAAGAACTCTTTCTCTGTGTATGAGACGCTGACAATGACTATCGACAGTAAGAATATCTAACCAAAGAGTATCGAACAAGAGAGCATCTAACAGTCAGTAATCTGACGCGAGAGCGGCAACAGTGAAATTGGCGCACGGCGAGATACCAGATTGAAGAAGAAAGGGGCGCGGGCGAACGACGCACTCAAAAATCAAGGGTGACGTGTGCGCTCGGTCCGATTCGAACCAGCCAGTGTCTCGAACAGCAAACAGTCACAATATAATTGAACTAGAACCAATTAATCAACAAAGTGTTAATAGGACGACGAACTCAACGGTTGTGTCTGCTGAACATACCTGTTATGTATGTATCATCCACTAAAGTCGTCGTGCGATTTTCGATATACTGACTCGAGGTGTGTACTGCTTATGACTGCGGGCAAAATATTAATGTTTTCAGACGTCGCAATTCCCCCCGCCGGCACCGTTCCGCCGAACAAGTTCTCTTATTAGTCGTTTCGATTGATGAGACGCGGGTGAGGAGGTAAACACAGTGTCCTGCGATCATCGGCCCCGCGGCTCCCTTTGACTCAAGCCGCCAGACGGAAAATGTGGCGACCCTAGATTCGCCTATTTACCTATCCGCTGTTTACCTATCCATAGCGCATATGTGTATATCCTATGTGTGCGCCCGAGTCGTCCGTCTCTCTATGTAGCATATGTGTACTGTGCATATGTTTATATGGGCAGATCCATTACTTTTCGACCAAAGTTGCGGGGTGGGTCACCGATTTTGATGCCGATTTTTTCCTCGAAAGTACACTAGAAAAGGAGATGATCCTGAAAATTTGAGCCCGATTCGATCAAATCCGGCCGCTGGAGAATTTTTTGAATTTTGAAAAAAGTCGATTTTTCAGTCATTTTCAAAAATTTATATCTCAGCTTCTATATAACTTAGAGACTCGTTTGAGGCCGCATTCTTTTCTGTAAACCCTCTACTTTTAAGGAAAAAATTGGTCATTGGTTTACACTCAAGTCCGGCTTCACGGCGAGCTGCTAACTAAACCACTGTTTTAGAGAAATTTTGCCTATTTTTGAAATGCTGTCATATCTACAGTTTTCGAAGTAGAGGGTTGATCAGCAGCTGATATTTTTTGTTCAGGTATACTCTGAAGAAATCTACCCACTTTTTACTTGATTGCTTCTATTTCGTTAAGTTATGGCCATCTAAAGCCGATCGATTTTCGAAAAATCGCCATTTTCAGATAGCCAGAACTTTTTTCTTTCAACTCGAAATCCTTTGAAATTTTCAGGGAATATACTTCATTATATCCTTAAACAACCCTGAAAATTTCAATTTTGGAATAGAAGTGGTTTCCGAGTTATGAAGTTTTTAAAATGTCAACTTTTCGATTTAATATGACATTTTTTGTGGTTTTATCATCAATTTTGTAAATTTAATGTAAATAATTGATATTTTTCGGAAAATATATTCAAAAATAAGGAACAAAACGGATTGTTTGAGAAAATTGAGAGAAAAAATTAATATTTTTTATTTTGATTTATTTGTTTGTTCAAAGTTTATAGTACTAACGTTAATACTGTTATTTTTAATGTTTATTGTTAAAGATGGTACAGCTTTATATGATAGTTCTCAAATACTTTGGAAATTTGTATTCAACATATTATTAAAAGAAATGAACAAATATTTACTTTTTAAAAATTTTAAACAAATAAATCAAAATAAAAAATATTAATTTTTTCCCTCAATTTTCTCAAACAATCCGTTTTTGTTCCTCATTTTTGAATATATTTTCCGAAAAATATCAATTATTTACATTAAATTTACAAAATTGATGATAAAACCACAAAAAATGTCATATTAAATCGAAAAGTTGACATTTTAAAAACTTCATAACTCGGAAACCACTTCTATTTCAAAATTGAAATTTTCAGGGTTGTTTAAGGATATAATGAAGTATATTCCCTGAAAATTTCAAAAGATTTCGAGTTGAAAGAAAAAAGTTCTGGCTATCTGAAAATGGCGATTTTTCGAAAATCGATCGGCTTTAGATGGCCATAACTTAACGAAATAGAAGCAATCAAGTAAAAAGTGGGTAGATTTCTTCAGAGTATACCTGAACAAAAAATATCAGCTGCTGATCAACCCTCTACTTCGAAAACTGTAGATATGACAGCATTTCAAAAATAGGCAAAATTTCTCTAAAACAGTGGTTTAGTTAGCAGCTCGCCGTGAAGCCGGACTTGAGTGTAAACCAATGACCAATTTTTTCCTAAAAAGTAGAGGGTTTACAGAAAAGAATGCGGCCTCAAACGAGTCTCTAAGTTATATAGAAGCTGAGATATAAATTTTTGAAAATGACTGAAAAATCGACTTTTTTCAAAATTCAAAAAATTCTCCAGCGGCCGGATTTGATCGAATCGGGCTCAAATTTTCAGGATCATCTTCTTTTCTAGTGTACTTTCGAGGAAAAATCGGCATCAAAATCGGTGACCCACCCCCGCAACCTTTGGTCGAAAAGTAATGGATCTGCCCATATACATATATTTATGCGCATGTCGTGCACGACTTTCGTGAATAATACGTAACAACATCTATTATATCTGTTTCTCTCGTGCTGAGCGGCACACGGACGCTTTCACTGTTGCCGCCGCCGCGCGCCGCCGCCGAACTCGTGTCATTTCGGACCTGTCAGATACTTGCTCTCACTGCCGATAGTCATTGTTAGTGCGCATCATATAATTATTTCAAGCTTTAAGAAATGTATATCTTTTTTGTTTTCCGATACTTTTTCGGACTTAAACCTCTTGCGGACAATAAGATCCCTAGCCGACGAGCACAAAACAAAATCTATTTGTTTTGTCTGCTATAATCACAGATGCAATAATCAAATTAAATTCGTTTTAATTTTTATGTAATGTCGGTAAGAAATTATGCGAATTTTTTTAAACCGCATCATGGACTTTGCAAAAAAATGAAATGACAGTTAATAAAAATTTAATAATAATTAAAGGAAACCGCGTCTTATCGCAAACACTTGCTGAATCGTTTTGTTATCACAAGAACGTGATTCCCCAAAAATTTGGAGAGAATCGTTCTTTGCGATCGGTCGCCGCTGAATAAATTATTAATAAAAAATTAATAACAATTAAGAGAAACAGCGTCTTGTCGCAAAAACTTGCTGAATCGTTTTGTTATCACAAGACCGTGATCCCCTAAAAATTTAGAGAAAATCGTTCTTTGCTATCGGTCGCTGCTGGATAAATTATCAATAAAAATTAATAACAATTAAGGGAAACCGCATCTTGTCGCAAATACTTGCTGAATCGTTTTGTTGTCACAAGAACGTGATCCCCTAAAAATTTGGAGAGAATCGTTCTTTGCTATCGACCGCCAGACAATAAATTGCTAATAAAAAATTATTTATATAGACATGCTGAATCGTTTTGTTATCACAAGAACGTGATCCCCTAAAAATTTGGAGAGAATCGTTCTTTGCTATCGGTCGCTGCTGTATAAATTATTAATAAAAAAATTAATAACAATTAAAGGAAACCGCGTCTTGTCGCAAATACTGGCTAAATCGTTTTGTCATTACAAGAACATAATTCCCCAAAAATTTGGAGAGAATCGTTCTTTGCTATGTTCTACAATTATTTATCGAATAATCTATAACAATTAAAACATGTTTTTATATCAAACCGATGAAAAGACAGTTTGAATATTGTCAAAAATATTTATATATAGATATATTTAATCTTTTGGGTGTGCCCACCCCAAGCAGGGAGAAGGGAGGCGCGCACCTCAAAAGTGGGGACCGCGCCCCCCGCGGAGGCCCCGATCTCCGAGGAGACCCCGGCCTCCGTGGAAGGGGGGGGGGCGGGGGGGCGCGGCGGTCTGGGAGCCCTCGACTCCCCGGCCGCCCGCTCCCCCGCCGGACGATAGTCGGGCGTGATGGACCGGGGGGGGGGGGGCTTGGGTAGGTTTCCTAAGGAATTCTTGCCACGAGCGCTCTCCTCGGCCCGCCAGGGGGGTCGGGACCCGGAACTTAGCTCCGTGGTCCGGGCCCCCTGCCCTCTTTGGAGGGCACGGGGGGGAAGGGGTCCGCCACATAGCGGGGGTCCTCCTTCCCTCACTCGCCTGGGGGCGGGCGTACTGGGCTGGAAACCACGCGCCCGCTGCTGGCCCCCTGTAAAGGGGGGGCAGCAACCCCAGAGGGGGGTGGCGGACTGGGGTTAGTTCCCCCCAGGCCGCCACAAATTAGCAGGGGGATGGGGGACCGGTGACTGGTTGCCTGCGGACACGCGGGATCCCAGCTATCTGGGCAAACCGGGTCTGTGGGCGCTGCCCGATCCGGCTCCTCGTCCCCCTTAGGAGGATATGCCTAAAGGCATTGCGTGAGAGGGCCCCGGATGGTATCATTGCGTTTCCCGGGGCCCCCTCGTAGTACGTCAGGAAGGAACTCGTGGTGTTTTTTAGTTGGTAAAAATCCGACACTCCCCCGTCTTTTCCAGGAGGCGGGGGGTCTTCCCTCCAACTAGGGGGCTGCTGGGACTTAGTCCCGGCAGTAGAAGATTTTCACCACGTAAAAAAAAAAAGAAGATATATTTAATCTTCATTAATTAATAATATCTAAGAAAAGCCCAGCGGCCGATAATAATTAACCTACGATACGTCCGGACCCCCTGAGGAACCCACATGATATTCGGCCCTGTCCGCGAGATGTTCCACTGCTAGCTCCCGCTGCTAGCTTCAGCGACATGTGAGAATGGGAGAGGTGCACTTGTACACGGTTCATTTGGACACGGCTCATTTGGACACGAGAATACGCGACCTGTGCACTTGGACACAAAAATGAGCGATCTGTGCACTTGGACACGAGAATGCGCGACCTGTTCACTTGGACACAAAAATGCGCGGCCTGTGCAGTTGGACACGAAAATATGCGACTTGTGCACTTGGACACGAGAATTCGCGACCTGTTTACTTGGACACGAGAATGTGCGACCTGTTTACTTGGACACGAAAATGCGCGACTTGTGCAGTTGAACACGAGAATACGCGACCTGTGCACTTGGACACCGAAACGCGTGTGCAGGGGGGGGGGGGGTGCGGGGGGCGAAGCCCCCTCCGCTCACGCCTACAGCGAGGTACATTTCCTACCCGGGCACGCCAAAGGCGTGTCCATGGGGGGGGGGGGGTGCGGGGGGGGGGGGCGAAGCCCTTCCTGCCCACCAATCAACCCAACCCCCACACCCCCCCATGCACGCGCGTTTCGGTGTCCAACTGCACAGGCCGCTCATTTTCGTGTCCAAGTGCACAAGTCGCGTATTCTCGTGTCCAACTGCAAGGCCGCGCATTTTCATGTCCAAGTGAACAGGTCGCGTATTCTCGTGTCCAAATGAACGGTGTCCAAATGAACCGTGTACAAGTGCACCTCTCCCCATCCTCACACCCTAACGCCCCCCTATAAGGCAGCGCGCCTCGCTGGCTTCGTTACCTCGATGGACCGGAAGACGAATCATTCTACACATCCCCTTTCGGGGCAGTTGTTATCGTCTCAGACATCCGCCGAGGCAGCAGGATTGATGAGGTTGAAGTATCCGAAATTTCATGATAAATAGGTTTGTTTGCAAAAAAAAAAAGAGAATGAGATCACAAGTGACATTTCAGTAAAATTAAATTCTAAGAGGATTTTCAAGTTTATTGAATTAATAAATATTGCATTTTACGTCCGCCATATTGGACCCACCATTTTAAATTTTAAAAATCCGAATACGGATTCGTAATCAGCGATCCAAAAAACCTCTGGCAAAGTTTCACGGAAATTATTAAAATTTTTGATTTTACGTCCGCCATATTGGATCCGCCATTTTGAATTTTAAAAATTCGAGAACGGATTCGTAATCAGCGCCTCAAAAAACCCCCGGATGCAAAGTTTCATTAAAATTGGTAAAGAAGAATAATTCGTGACTCCAAGGGTTAATTTTAAAAAATATTAATTAAAGTTTAAAAAAACTGGAGGGTGATGGAGCAATTCTGATTTCATATTCGTTTTCAGCGGCTCAAAATACGTAGGAATAGCATAGTCAGATTCCCAGCACAACCCACTTTTTTTGTGGGCCTGTGTAATTTATCGGCATGAACAAAAATAGCAAACAATAAATACTCAGCACTTGTTTTCAAAATATAATCACTTTATTAGCATTACTAATGTCTTTTCTTTCACAAAAGAAAATAAAATTTATTTTAAAATGTTATTCCTGACCATCATACGTAACAAAAATAAAATGTAATTCACTGTATAACCATCAGATATCAGACTTCTTTCTCTCTTACTTATTAAACATTTCTTCGCATATTAAGTTGTATAAATAATATGAATAATATAACTTAGGGCCGATATCACAGTCTCCGATTAACGTGATCCTCCGATTAAACTCACTCTTCGTCTCTTTCTAGGGGGAAAGTTAGAAAGAGATGCAGAGTGATTTTAATCGGAGGATCACGTTAATCGGAGACTGTGATATCGGCCCTTATACTTAATGTAAAACTTATTTTACTGACTTTAAATACATATCTTTTATTAATTTGAAATTATCGTGAACAAATAATATTTTATTAAATTTTGATGGTTTTAACGAAGAACGTTTTGCTGTGATAAGCAAACCTGCAGAAGAAAACACGCGTTCAGATGCAGAACTTGTAATCGGTATGGCATAAATGCAGCATACCAATAAATAATTTGTACAAATTCGGCAGTGACAACTTCATTTTATTCCACCATTGTAGAGGATCTTCGGTAATAGATTGTGCCATATGTAAATACTTTTTAACTTCGACAAGAATAGGATCTTCAGGAGGAATAATGCTTGTATGTTTCGCAGCCAACTCCAATCGTAATTTTTTAACTCCAAGAAACTTACACGATTTATTAGGATAATCTGCTTCTTTATTAGATGCCTATTATGAAAAAGTAAAACTAAACATGAGAATCTAACTTATACATATCATAAGAATAATAATCTTATATTTGGTGATTAATATAGAAGCTGTTGCAAATATAAACTATGTAAGACTTATATATACTAAGCTTAATTACAATATTAAGCCTAGATTTTGTAAATCTAGATACTGTAAATTACCTAGACTAGGTATTGCTTAAATATATAGTTTATAAAAACTCTAATAAAAGTTATATATAGATATAAGAGAAATCAGGGCCGTCAGGTTCAAACGCAGATCCTTGTGCGTGAAATCAATAGTCTGATTTATTCTTCTTCTTGGTACATTAATCCGTACATAATCCCGATGTTTCGGCTCAGATTTGTATCAAACATGACGTTGTCAGATCCTGGCTTGCCATTGGTACACCAAATATCTTTTAATTTATTTTATTGACTTAACACACTATGTACAATCCTCGCCGTTGTTTTAACTGTTGACTCGCTTCTCCTTTGCAATTTTGTCATTTCATCGTTTTGTGGCGTGTCGACGAGACCGTTAAGTCTCCTCGCATTTTATTCATGTTACACATGATGTCGGATTACATGACGTGTAATACACGTTTTTCGGACCATTTGGTGAGTTGCTGAAGTTTCCTTTTATTATTCTATCACTAACTGAAACGAATTACAGATTTGGATCAACTGGTCCATGTTTCTGACATTTGAATCAGTAAACTCGCCTACTGGCACGGAGAACGTGTGACAAACTTTAGTTACTGCTGAAGATGGCTCAAATCTGAGCCGAAACGTCCGGATTATGTACAGATTAATGTACCAAGAAGAAGAATAAATCAGACTATTGATTTCACGCACAAGGATCTACGTTTGACCCTGACGGCCCTGATTTCTCCTATATTTGAATCTCGAAAGTCCTCTTACTAATTTAGTTATATATAGCTTAAGGGGAGAAAACTAAGTAGAAGCACGAAAATAAGCGATTTTTGAACAATTTTTTTAGAGGTGATAAAATAATCGCATCAATTTCAACTTTTGGCATACTTTAATTATAAGTGTCAAGCACTGAAAAAAAAATTTTTTTACAAAAGAAAATGGTGGCGTTACAGGCTTCACAATTTGGCGTCTTTTGCGCGAGGTGGAAAAAGGCTGCCATCGTCACGTTTTTTGTAGCGGTCTGAAACAAAAAACCAAAAAATTTTTCGATTACTTATGAGTTTAGGCGAAGGATATACCTATAAGATTATAAAAAAGTGCAAAATTAAAAATTTGGTAGGCATTTTAATCAAAAATTCAAATTTTCGACTATTTTTTCGACACTTTTTACCCCAAAAAAGTAATTTATTTACGCGATATCCTTACAACTTTAGGTATATCCTTTCGATAATATTATAGACTAAAACCTCCCCAAATTTTAGCCCGATCGATCAACAACTTTTTGAGCTACAGTGGCAGCAGTTTTTGAAAATGCAGTTTCGAGATAATCGCGTTTAAAGTTTCAATACGATAAAACTATTAGTTTTAGTGACTTACCGCTCAATCAGCAATTCCAGGCCCATACAATAGTCCTTCAGCTTCCTCTAAAAGTTGATCATGCTTGCTCTGCCCAGAGTTGCCAAATTTATTTCGTCACTTGACAACGCTGCCTCGGCCGGCTCTGCCCCAAGCGCTTCAGGTACGCTCCCGGCGTTCCAGGTGCGTCTCGACAATGGGCGATAGCTCCGTAAATATTTCGAATTTTGACTTCTCCTCTTGCCAGAATACTCTCAAGATGTTATACTTTCGAAATATTAAATAAAGAAAATTTCGATTTTTTGACCATTTTACTTAGTTATCTCCCCTTAATGGACAAAATTCATATACACCAATTTTGTTATCGTATTAAAAGTATAAATTAATTGTATATAGCATATAATCAAATGGAACCGAATATGGATATATTATTAAAAAATATATTTAATTATATTTCTCATTTTATATAAAAACAATGTCACTCAATTGGACAATAAGTTTTACTAGAACAAAAATATTGGTTAAAATATGATCTAATCTAAAACGTCGCTTAATGTTAATGAATAAAATAGAAAAATAATCTAACCTGCTCATTTCTAATATTCAGGGGAACCATTTTGTGGATCATATACATTAAAAATTCCTTAGGAGATTGCTGCTTGTCTGCGAGATATTCAGCAATACCTCTAACACTTTGAAGAGTCGGATCCAGAAGTGCTCTGCAAACATGAATTTCATGAATTGGAAATCGCTTTTTTATATTTTGTAAATAGTTTCTTTAAGTTGTTTTACTACGAATGAATTGTATTCATTTACACATATACTATTCTCAACTTTTGCCCTGAAAATATTAAAGAAGTAATTGATACAGCAGCGTCTATTAACTCAGCTTTTCAAATTTGGCGGCGCAGGGGTCTACGAAATGCTACGCTAGTACGCTACTGCTGTTCATGGAGCTCGCATTCGCTAGCGCTATCATGGCTCCATGAACGAAGTTAATAGCGTTAGCGTTGGTAGCGCGGTAGCGAGCTCCCCGAACGTACCCTATATACTACGACATAATATGCGATTAAAGTCCAAGCAGAGGAAAAGATATCACGTCATTCGAAGTTCAAATGGCGTATGCGCAAAGCAGTGTTAAATACGCGTCGAATTAAATTAACAACCAAAGTTTATGCATTTGAATATCATTTGCTCGTGTCATAATTCCGGAAAGTAAGCATTTCAGATCGTAAAGAAGTGTAAAGAACTATGTGTTGTACGCTGTCGTTTTGTAAACATGTAAGTGCATTTTTATTGTTAACTTTTATTGGTTTCTTACGCTTGTTATTTTTTCCTCTGATATTGAATATTTAATATAATTTTTTATTCAGCTCTTACTCAATTCTTTGACAGTCTTGCCAGTGACTATATAATCTTTTTCAGTGAGTCCCGATTGCGCACATTACAAATCGGACACGACAATATTTCTCGATCGAACATAGTCCCGATCGGATACATTCTCGATCGGACACGGTGCCAAACGGACATGGTGCCGATCGGATACGGTGCCGTACGGACACGATGCCGTTTGGAAATAAAATACGAAAGTTATGTATATGTTCGAGATTGTTAAAACAATAATAAACTAACAAACTATAGCGTGCATGGGGGGTGCACGGGGGGGCGAAACCCCCCCGCTCACGCTTAAAGCGAAATACATTTCACACCCGGGCACGCCGATCGGCACCGTGTCCGTACGGCACCGTGTCCGATCGGCACCGTGTCCGTACGGCACCGTGTCCGATCGGGAATGTGTCCGATCGGGAAATATTGTCGTGTCCGATTTGTAATGTGCGCAATCGGGACTCAAAAAGATTATATAGTCACTGGCAAGCCTGGCAAAGAATTGAGTAAGAGCTGAATAAAAAATTATATTAAATATTCAATGTTTGAGATCGCGATTCCACCGCAGCGTGCAGCTATCGTGAGAAACGGCACAATGCGTGTGCCCTCGCGGGAGCTTCATTAAACCGTTATGTGTAATTGCTAAATGCATTGCTTGAAACGTGGGCTTTTCTACAGGCTACATATTGTTCATCCAAGACGTTTCTAGAACGTCGTTTTCCGGTCAGCCAAACAATCGTCGGTGTAACAAACACCAAAAAACCCATAACAATCGCTAACAGTCGGCGAGCAATGTTTCGCGTCGACACGATACGGTGACGTCGGCCGCCGAGTGCCAATCGTCTGTCACAGGTCGTGTTCCGCGCAAGGCAGGTACGGCTCAAGGCGCGTCATAGCCCTTCGCCTCCAATCGCAGGGGAAAACCAGAGGTCACTGACAAAGCGGCGAAACAATTGGCGAATGCGAAAAACAGCTAGATTATAAAAGAGCGTGCCTCGATGGAGAGGACTCGTTCGTAGATCACCCGCAGTATTAGACTAAACCGCTTTTCCGTACACCGCTTTGCACACTGCTCTATACGCCTTGCGCTATCCCGCACCGCGAACTCGCTTTCATGCTTTGCCTACCGCTAAAGTCTGTGCGCGCTTCCGGCAAGTTTCCGTTGCTAAAAGGAAACGAACATTGTACATTTTGTATATAATTATTGTAATAGACTTTGTTATTGTACTTAGCCTCATAATCTTTTTTTTTACTGTGTCTTCTCGTGTTGTCTTCCTCGCGTCACCTCTCGCGAACCCGCGCATTCTCGAACAAATATCAAAGAAAAAAATAAGAAGCGTAAGAAACCAATAATAGTTAACAATAAAAATGCACTCACATGTTCACAAAACGACAGCGTACAACACACAGTTCTTTACACTTCAAACTTACGATCTGAAATGCTTGCTTTCCGGAATTATGACACGAGCAAATGATATTCAAATGCGTAAACTTTAGTTGTTGATTTACTTCGACACGTATTTAACACTGTTTTGCGCACACGCCATTTGAACTTCGAATGACGTGATATCTTTTCCTCTGCTTGGATTTTCATCGCATATCGCATTATTATGTCGTAGTATATAGTACGTATTGTAGTATGAGAAAATATGCACAAATGGAAATTGTTAAGCGTACAGTGCAACTGAACAGAAATAACGCAACACCTACCTACAGCGCGACGCCTATACCACATATCATCTCGTCTTCCCAAAAATCGAATAATGGTATCATAATAAAAATATACATAGATGTATTTGGCATTCGACGCTCTTAAATTTTTGCGTTGGAAAAATTGTTATATTTTGCAAAAATAATAAGTGGGGGGGGGGGTACATTAAAAAATTTGACGTATTTGAAAAATGTGATTACGCCATTGTAAAGAGCACAAAAAACCTTTCGTACAAAACTTTTTTTCATACGCCTTACATTTTTGAAGATATTCGCTAAAAACTATGAAATCCGTTATTTTCAAAGGGTTGTTTCAACCCCTAAACGTCGAGATAAGCAGCTAAAAACAATACGAGTCTATTATTTTTTGATGTTCTACAATCTCAAAAAAACCGATGAAGTATCTTTGTACCTAAAAAAAAACTGATGTGGTATGTTTGTACCTAAAAAAAACCGATGTAGTATGTTTGTACCTCAAAAAACCGATGAGGTATCTTTGTACCTAAAAAACCGATGTTGTATGTTTGTACCTCAAAAAACATATGAGGTATCTTTGTACTTCAAAAAAACCGATGAGGTATCTTTTGTACCTAAAAAAAACCAATGTGGTATGTTTGTATCTCAAAAAATCGAAGTATCTCTGTAGAGCGGGATCCGTTAGCGCACGGTGCGATAGCGCACAGCCCGATAGCACACGTCAAAATTAAAATAATTCCCGATAGCCCACATCCCTTTAGCACACGTCCCGATAGCACACCAAATAAATGGCGCACTATCCCGATAGCGCACCAAGTAATATGCACATTTGCCCGATAGCACACAAGAAAATGAAACATAGTCCCGATAGCGCACGAGGTGTGCTAAAGGGACGTGTGCTAAAAAGAAAAGACGCGTTTCTTTCCCGATAGCGCACGAGGTGCGCTAATGGGACGTGTGCTAAAGAGAAAAGACGCGTTTCTTTCCCGATAGCGCACGAGGTGCGCTAAAGGGACGTGTGCTAAAGAGAAATGACACGTTTATTTCCCGATTGTGCACGCACGTTTCTTTCCCGATAGCGCACGAGGTGCGCTAATGGGACGTGTGCTAAAGAGAAAAGATGCGTTTCTTTCCCGATAGCGCACGAGGTGCGCTAATGGGACGTGTGCTAAAGAGAAAAGACGCGTTTCTTTCCCGATAGCGCACGAGGTGCGCTAAAGGGACGTGTGCTAAAGAGAAATGACATGTTTATTTCCCGATAGCGCACGCACGTTTCTTTCCCGATAGCGCACGAGGTGCGCTAAAGGGACGTGTGCTAAAGAGAAAAGATGCGTTTCTTTCCCGATAGCGCACGAGGTGCGCTAACGGGACGTGTGCTAAAGAGAAAAAACGCGTTTCTTTCCCGATAGCGCACGAGGTGCGCTAAAGGGACGTGTGCTAATGAGAAAAGATGCGTTTCTTTCCCGATTGCGCACGAGGTGCGCTAACGGGACGTGTGCTAAAGAGAAAAGACGCGTTTCTTTCCCGATAGCGCACGAGGTGACGTCAAGTACATGCGTGGGCGGGGGGGGGCTTCGTCCCCCCCCTGCACCCCCCCCCCCCCATTGTGTGAGTGAACCTAGGGAGTGTGGGCGGGGGGGCTCCCCCCCCGCACCCCCTCGTGCACTGGGCGGTGTGGGTTGGGTTGATGGGGGGGGGGGCAGGGGGGGCTTCGCATTGTGTGAGTAGACTTAGGGGTATGGGCGGGGGGGCTCGCACCTCGTGCGCTATCGGGAAATAAACGTGTCATTTCTCTTTAGCACACGTCCCTATAGCGCACCTCGTGCGCTATCGGGAAAGAAACGTGCGTGCGCTATCGGGATAATGCTTCCAACATTTCGTGCGCTATCGGTACTATGTTTCATTTTCTTGTGTGCTATCGGGCAAATGTGCATATTAGTTCGTGCGCTATCGGGATAATGCGCCATTTATTTGGTGTGCTATCGGGACGTGTGCTAAAGGGATGTGGGCTATCGGGAATTATTTTAAATTCGACGTGTGCTATCGGGCTGTGCGCTATCGCACCGTGCGCTAACGGGACCCTCCCATCTCTGTACCTAAAAAAAACCGAAGAGGTATTTTTATACTTCTAAAAAACCAATGTGGTATGTTTGTATTTTCACAAAAATAAATGATATCTATAAATTGCGTCAATTATAAAATAAATACATATTCTTCGGAAAATAACTGTTGTATTATTTTTACAAAATATCTTTGTATTTAAGTGTCTTCTTACACAAGTCATAATAGCTTCATTTTTTCCTTACAGACATTATAATATAACCCAATTCCGTTACCTAACTCAACCCAAGTGATATATATCTTTTTAAATAAATGTTTTCTTGATTGATCTTTAAATAAATCTTTAAATTGCGTTAATCAGAAAGGGAAGATACAATTACAAAATTTTTAATCCAACACAAGAATACAAGGTACTTAAATGCAAAGATGTTAATCGCAAAGATTAAAAACTGTTAAAGAAGTAACATTAAAAAATGCAAATATTTTATTGAAATAAAAAAAAATTTCGTACAAAAACTTGACGCTGCTTTTTTACTCCATAACCACTTTCTTCGAGCTAACATACCGCGCGTGTACTTGGCGCCTTTTTTTATCTTTTTTTAAAACAGGTTATTTTGTTGTGACTGGAGTAAAAAAGCAGCGTCAAGTTTTTGTACGAAATTTTTTTTTATTTCAATAAAATATTTGCATTTTTTATTGTTACTTCTTTAACAGTTTTTAATCTTTGCGATTAACATGTTTGCATTTAAATACCTTGTATTCCTGTGTTGGATTAAAAATTTTGTAATTGTATCTTCTCTTTCTGATTAAAGTAATTTATTTAAAGATCAATCAAGAAAACATTTATTTAAAAAGATACATATCACTTGGGTTGAGTTAGGTAACGGAATTTGGTTATATTATAATGTCTGTAAGGAAAAATGAAGCTATTATGACTTGTGTAAGAAGAAAATACAAAGAAATTTTTTAAAAGTAATACAACAGTTATTTTCCGAAGAATATATATTCATTTTATAATTGACGCAATTTATAGATATTATTTATTTTTGTAAAAACACAAACATGTGTAGCGGTTGAGCGAGTTTTTGTTAATTAATGCGCTGTGACGCCACGTATGGCGCTAGTTAGGTTCGCGACGGCGCCGGCGCCAGGGAGAGAAGAGGAAGAGGAGAGAGGGGTTGAAGTCAAGATGGCGAGTCCGACCGCACGACTGTAACACGCGACAATAAAAGTTAGAAAGTGAGACGAGATTTAATTGCCCTGACCGCCCGATATCCTTACAAGTCAGAAGTGGGATATACCGAAGGATGTGCAGCTCGAGGATATAACCGAGGACCCGAGTAAGATATCACAGATCACAGGCTGAATTAGTGATCGTGAGAAACGGTACGAGAAGATATTCCGTCGATGCGTGTGGCGTTGATGTGTCGCGCTTCGTGCATATAGACGAGTATAAAGTGCGCGGTAACGACTAGAGAGAACCTTTAGCGTTAGAGACAGTGAAACTGCAGTGCGTTGTTCGACGGTAGAGATTGCCTGCCGCGACAAAGACATTAACGGGAATATCGTTATCCGCCATAGCAACGAGAACATCGTTATCCGCCATATTGGGTTGCGTTACACAGATCGAAAAAAAAAAAAGAGAAAAACTTGAGTGTCGTCGGTAACCGAAATGAACACAATGCCGTCCCGGGATCTCACCAAGTTTACAGTGGTCGAGTTAAAAGCGAAGCTGAAGAAGCGACAGCTCGCGACGAATGGTACGAAGAATGAGCTTATAGCACGGTTAATGAAAGCTGATCCCTCTGGAGATTGGGTGAACGAACCGAATGAATCGGAAGAAACGCAGGAAGATCTGGAAGGAGCTGTAGGAGGTGCAAAAGAACAGCAGAATACCGAAGGAGCTGTAGGAGGTGCAGAAGAACAGCAGGGTACCGTCGGAGAACAGCAACAAACACACGACTGGCTGCGTAGAGAAATTGAATTCATGCATCGTGAGAGGGAGCTTATGGAGAGAGAATTAGCCCTGGCTCGACGAGAAACGGAAATGCTGAGAAACTCACCCCGACATAGCGACAGTTCGATGAGCACGAGACCAAATGTCAACGTCAAAGCCATAGGTGAGCTATTAAGAGAATTTAACGGCGTAGATTCTTATTTCTCTGAGTGGGAAAAACAGGTGCGTCTGCTTTGTCGTACGTATGAGCTTGACGATAATTTAGCGAAGATACTTATTAGCTCAAAACTGAAAGGAAAAGCTCTACAGTGGTTTCATTCCAAATCAGATTACATTGAAATGAGCTTGAATCAGTTATTACAAGAAATGCGCATAGCTTTTGATCACCGACCGAGTAGGTTAGAACGCAGAAAGAAATTCGAGCGCAGAATGTGGCGTTCGGACGAGAGTTTCAACGAATATTATTATGACAAGTTGATTCTAGGAAATCAAGTGCCTGTTGAGGAAGAAGATATCTTGGAGCACATGATAGATGGTATAACAAACATAACCTTGAGGAATCAAGCTCGAATACAAAACTTTGATTCGGCATCAGCACTATTGGAAGCTTTTAAGAAGATTCACATTCCGAGTGATACCAAGACAGGTTCGAAGCGTGAGACACATGGTGAAAAGTCAAGCGCTAAATCTGAGAAGCAGCAGGATAAGGACATGCAACAGGAGAAGAGGATTCGCTGTTTCAACTGCAACAAATTGGGACATTCGTCAAAGGTCTGCAGGGAGCCCAAGAAAGAAAAAGGAACGTGCTTTCGATGTGGAGAAGCAGGACATATTGCGAAGGACTGTCCTAGTAATAAGGAAGCGTCTGAAGTTAGCAATATTTATAGAGATGCTCTAAAGGAAGACGAGTTTCGTAAAATCGTCACATTCGAAGTGAAGGACTCTAGTTTGCGTCGAATACTTTGTCTAGACACGTTATTGGACACCGGAAGTGCGATAAGTATTATTAAAGAGCGTTTTATAAATAATGAGGTAACACAACCTGTAGATGATTCAGTCGGTCACTTTTACGGAATTAATAGTGCAAAGTTAATGATTAAGGGTAAGATTACTGTTAGCATAACATTGAATGGTGTCACACAAGATAACATTGTCGTTTATGTAGTACCAGAGAATACAATGATAACTTCTGCTATTTTAGGTAGGGATGTTTTACGAATATTTGACTTAACCTTGTCGAATACAGAAAAGTCTAATCCGATTCGCGAGATCATGAATATAGATGTTAGTCAGTCAGAGAGCGATCCTACCGATTCACTGATTATTAATCCTAATATATCTGTAGATGTTCAACAACAATTTAAAAAGATGTTTCAGGAAACTTATGTACAGTCAGAGAGACCAATGGAACCGGAAAATAAGGTAGAGCTGGAACTAAAACTCACGGATACACAGCCGTTTCATTGCACGCCTCGCAGATTATCTTATGTGGAAAAGGGTCAGTTGAAGCAAATCTTAGATCGCCTGTTAGAGAAGGGAATTATACGAGTCAGTACCTCCGAATATGCGTCGCCTATTGTGATGGTAAAAAAGAAAAATGGTGAACTGCGAATGTGCGTCGATTATAGGATATTGAATAAGGTAATTGACCGCGACAATTTTCCCCTTCCGGTTATCGAGGATGAACTCAAAGATTTAAATGGCAAAAAGTACTTCAGTACCATAGACTTAAAAGATGGTTTCCATCATATTAGTGTTGCAGAGAATTCTATCAAATATACCTCGTTCGTGACACCATTGGGACAGTTCGAGTGGGTTAAAATGCCTTTTGGCTTAAAAACAGGGCCGTCTGTGTTTCAAAGATACCTTACTAGATCTTTCGTAAAGTTGATAAGTTCGGGATTGGTAAAACTGTATATAGATGATATTATTATAGCTACAGAGACATTAGAACAGCATTTAGAAATATTGCAGCAAGTGTTAAAAGTTTTGGTAAATAATCTTCTTTTCTTGAGACTAGATAAATGTAGATTTTTGCAGACTGAAATAGAGTATTTGGGATATAAGATTTCGGAAAAGGGTATCAGCCCGACAAAGTCAGGTGTGGAAGCTGTGACTAACTTTCCTATCCCAAAGAGCACCCGTGATTTACACAGTTTTCTTGGTCTATGTTCCTACTTTAGGAAATTTATAGAAAGTTACTCTATTATAGCTAAACCGCTGTATGACGTATTAAAAGTAAACACGAAGTTTACATTTGGTCCAGAAGAGTTAAAAATATTTGAATGTCTAAAGACTAAGCTGATTGAAGCTCCGATTTTAGCCTTATATAGTCCAACGGATGAAACTGAATTACACTGCGATGCTAGCGCAATAGGCTTTGGAGCCGTATTGATGCAGAAAAAATCGGATGGTATATTTCATCCCATATTTTACTTTTCGAAGCGCACGACAGAATCCGAATCTAAGTTGCATAGTTTTGAGTTAGAGACGTTAGCGATTATATATGCGTTAAAGCGTTTCCGTATTTATTTACAAGGCATCAAATTCAAGATATTCACTGATTGTAATTCGTTGACAATGACCTTAAAGAAGAAAGACGTAAATCCTAGAATTGCTCGTTAGTCGTTAGAACTATTAGGTTATGATTATACGTTAGAGCATAGACCTTCCGCACGGATGAGACATGTAGATGCACTTAGCCGCGTCATAGGTGTCATGAAGATAATCCATTTGAATGGAATCTCACTATTTGCCAAGGTCGAGATCCAAAGATTGTAGAGGTCCGAGATTATTGAACAAACCGAAGATAAGTTTTTCGAATTGCGAAACGGTCTTATTTATCGTAAATGTGGTGAAAGATTACTCTTCTATGTACCTGAACAGATGAAGAAAAACGTGATATTTAAGTATCATGATGAGATGGGACATTTTAGTACAGAAAAAACATATCAAGCAATTATTCAAAACTATTGGTTTCCGAAATTAAGAGAAAAGATAGATACGCATGTTAAGAATTGTCTAAAGTGTATTTCCTATTCGCCTATTTCTGGGAAACGTGAAGGTTTTCTCCATTTAGTTCCTAAGGGTAATGTTCCATTTTCCGTTATACATGTGGATCATCTTGGACCCATGGATAAGCAACAAGCAACAAAGCGATATATTTTAGTAGTGATAGATGCTTTCACAAAGTTTGTAAAACTTTATGCGACGAAAACGACGTCTAGCAAGGAGGCTATTAATTGTTTAATGCGATATTTCGAAAACTATAGTAGGCCGCAGATTATAGTATCTGATCGTGGAACTTGCTTTACCTCGCACGAATTCCAAGAGTTTATTGAGGAAAGTCATGTCAAGCACATAAATATCGCTACCGGATCACCGCAAGCGAATGGTCAGGTTGAGAGGATCAACAGAATCCTTACTCCGCTACTAGGTAAATTGTCACACGATACAGTAGACAAATGGTACAAATTTTTAGCTAAAGCGGAATATTCTATAAACAATACCGTGAACAAATCTACCGGTGAAACTCCAAGTAAATTACTTTTTGGCGTAAACCAGCGTGGAGAGCCAATCGACGATCTTAAAGAGTACTTACAAAATAATAGAGACGAGTTAGATGAAATCAATCGCGATAATTTAGATGAGGTTAGAGAAAAAGCCTCTAAACAGATTGAGCGTACACAAAAGTATAATAAGGAATACCATGATAAGAAATGTAAACCAGCGTTCGAGTATCGTGAAGGAGACTTAGTTATGCTTAAGAATTTCGAAAACACTCCAGGGCAGCTATTATGTAACTTTTATGATTCCGATCGGAATCTCACGTTTCCGATCGGTGAGTTTTCGATCACAATTCCGTTCGCGTCTTTTAGCTATTATGAATTTTGTCGAAATCGGAATGGAATCGGGTTTTCGTACGTTTGGTAGATGCGAAATGTGAATAGTGGAACAAGCGGAACGGGCGAAACGGACAGTTTCAACCAATCACAGTGCAAAAAAAACGCGTCATTTGTAAGTGTCACACGGCAGAAACATGACAGAAAATGTAAGTAAAATATTTATCTTAATAATACTAATTATCTACAAAAATATATATAATATATATATATATATTAATATTCTATATATATTAAATTTATCTTATTAAAAATTACTGAAATAATCATAGAGAAGTGCACAAGACTTGATAATTAATTCGCTAACCTTTATTTAATATGCCGTAAAAAAAATTTTAAAAAATAAAAAATCTAATAAATGCGTTTTCCTCAAAACATTACTTTTAGACATAGTGAATTTTCACAGAATGCACACACAACGATATATTTTTAAATATTTCTGCAAAAAATATACATAAATTAAAAATAGGCTCTGAAATATGATTATTTGTAAATATCATTTTAATATATATTATTATTTTAATATATATTATACATACTATATATATTATATATATTATATACATTACGTATATTTATGTCCTATATATATTAAATGTTCTTTTTTTAAATAGAAACGCAAAAAGACTACTCTGAGCAGCGACTTTTGTTGTTGCAATTTATGGAGGAACACCCAGATCTTGCACAGAATCGAGTGCAAGGTACAGACGCAAAGAAAGAAGCAGAATGCTGTGGGAGCAACTTTCCGATAGTCTCAATAGTTGTGGAAACGAGACTACAAAAAACTGTCGATAAATGGATTAAAGTAAGGACTATAATTGTAACATTATATATGTATAATAAATAGTACATGATTTATAGTTATCACTTTTATAATAATAATGTTCTATACTTTATAGTCATGGCGAGACTGGCGCGTTGATGTTAAAGGCAAAAGCGGCAAAATTAAAAAGTTATCAGGGAGGTACAGGAGGGAGGAGGCGCAAGCCAGTACTCCTCTGCTAGAAATAGAGGAACGATTAATATCGTTAATGGGCATAGAGGCAGCAATTGGCCATGAAATGTTATCGATCCAGCAGAGGTTGGTACATTAAATTACTATTTAGTACGAAAGTAATTCTCTGTGTACACACGTTTTCCGGTACCTTCCCAGTGCGTACGTGGGTCTGTCACGTTTGACGCTATTTTTCCCTAAAGTATTTTAAAAAATCTGAAAAAATTTACAAAACATCTGTCTAAATTGTAGTTGACGATTTTATAGTCATTTCATAAACATCGCTTATTTAATATTTCAAGCAAACTTGCAAGTTTTACAGTTACAAGCAGACATTTTTGCTTAGACGCCGCGCCGTAGACTCATGTATACATACGGAGGGTTAAATTCCTTGATTTTTTCTTTATTTTCTCTTTCTATACGCGCCGTTTTATTTTCCATCCCTTTATTATTCCTTCTTTCTTTATATAGCCAGAAGTTTGGACAGATCATCTATTACCTGTATTGATCCCGCAGAATCCTCCATACATTTTATACAAAATCACTCTAATAATTACACACCGCATCCAGATCATCTACATCTTCAAAACACAAACACACAAATAATAATAATTCCACAGTATCCAGACCATCTACATCAAGTTGTAACACACAAAATAATAATTCCATCGCATCCAGACCATCTACATCAAATTGTAACACACAAAATAATAATTCCACCGCATCCAGATCATCTATATTAAATCGTAACATACAAAATAATAATAATAATTCCCCCGCATCCGGACCATCTACATTTTCATCAAATCATAATACACTTTCACCCTCTTCTCCACTAATCTGTCTGCCATCTACATCTTCATTTGCTCCACGACTATTACTCTCCCCATCCGTTCATTCAAATCCATCAAATAATCAACAAAACCACTCCACGCCATTCTAATTCTTCTTCACCTGAATTATGCACACCCATTCATGCAAAAATAATAACAAAACAACACTGCTTCCTTCTTCTGCATCGCATCTTCCTTCTACTTCAGAAAAAGAAATACAAGACCAAACGGTTACAAAAAGAAAGACTTACAGAAGTCCGTGGTAAGAGAATCTAACAAAATGCTAATACATCTTTTTCTTCAAAGGTGTTAATAAATAAATAAATAAATAAGTAAATAAATAAATAAATAAATAAACTTGTATTTAAAAACCTTAGCCTCTTACCTTCATATACAGTATATATTCTCTCTTTTTTATAGATATTGATTTAGAAATATTACATGAGATGCAAGCACAAACAGCTGCAATAAAACGTTAACAGAGGCGGTTATGAATATTGCAGCATCTATTAAAAAATTGCAAATGCAAAATTGGTACGTATATTAACATTATTATTAACCCTCAAAAGCCACGCTAGGGTTCAGGGACTCCAATGAAATTTTGGAACTACGTTTAGAATTATTTATATTTATATTATTTATTATTTATAGTTTATAGAATTATTTATATTTTTAAATGCGTATTTTTTGGTAATAATTTTATTTGACAAATTCTGAGATTACTATCATAATTCTCAGAAAATTTACGATCAATTAAAAAAAAAAACATTACAATACGTTGAATAAGCCATTTATAATAATCTATCAGCGAGTCGATCACGTGTGCGTTGTCCTTGATGAAATAAAGCTCTGCCCTCCACTAATAGCTGTACCATTTCAATTTCATCATTATGTTCCAAAGCCATAATGGCTTCTTCAGGCTCCGGAGGATCAGGCAATCTAGCCCGTATGCACATATTGTGCAGTACCGCACAAGCGTTTATAATTTGCGCTGCTTTTTCAGGTGCATATTCTAGAGTCCTGTATCTTAAAAGGCACCTAAATCTTTTTTTTAGAACACCTATACAACGTTCTACAGCATTTCGTGTACTGCTATGACGTTCGTTAAAATGTTCTTGTATGCCGGGTTGCGCATCAGCGAATGGTGTTATTAAACCATGGTTCTAACGGATATCCAGAATCTCCTGAGAATTGAAACAAAAATGGGAAAAAGGGTATTAAGTACTCTCCCACTTCGGTTTATTTATTTATTTTTTAAATAAAGATACTATCACTTGAGTTTAATTTTTTGAAAGTACAATATAGTTATTTTTTGATGTAATATATATGTATAATTGGTGCAATTTAAAGATACATACATTTTTTAAATGAATTAAATAATATAAAAACCTAATTAGCAAAATTAAGCAAAAAATAATTTTAATAAATTATTTTAAAGATTGCGCGACTTATATACTTACAATGAGCAATTACCAAATAGCCAACACTGATTGCCAGCTTCACATTGTGCTTGTAAAAGGTGCCTTACTAGCAGTGTCTCCATACAAATGAATCATGAGTGGAGCCGGGATATCTTGCCACTATATTTATTATATTTAGATCCGTATCACATATCTATGAAAAGACGATTTAATATTATAATATTAAGTATAAAATATTTTTCTATTATTAATTTGTGATTGTATTAAAAATTAAGATAGATTACAATTTGTACATGTTGTGCATGATACCTTTCTATTAACATATAATCCTTCATGTAAACAGGAATTTTTATTGCTATGTTAGTTCCGTCTACAAATCCCAAATCCCGGAATTCTAGAATTGTTATAATTCCTATACGAAAAACATAACTTGTTATACTATAGTTTATAAAAGTTTTACTTTTTTGATTTTTGCAGACGCAGAGCAGTTCACAAATATGGAAACGGAGTAATAACAAAAACAATTAAAGACTCTAGAAATCATATTCATAAATGTTATAAGTGTTACAGTCTCTTATATGCTTTTATATTAAATATTAATGTTATTATGTTCATTTCTGTTAGTGTATTTCGTATTGTACTGCATTGAATTAGATTGTGTTATATTAAAATGTTAATTTAATTAATTATTAATTTCTTGTATTACATAAATGTGTTAAATATGTTGTAATAATATGTGGTACACTAATAATTATTATTGTATTACTTTTGCACAATTTCCTGAATCTCTTGTGATTGTAGGAAATGTATCCATCGTCTTAATCATAAATGTTTCTTTTATTCATGTATTGTAATTTCATTTATATTAAATGTATTCGCTATTCATTATTGCGATGTAATTTCTTTTAAATAACGCTAACTGTAGACTGTGCTATATTTATCTACTGTCAATGCCAACAGATTTTTGATAACTGCCTTGGGCATAAAATTTAGGGCACACAAAACCTAATATTATTGATAGAAGATTTATATTATATTGCTGCCTAAATATTTATTACTTTTTATATTTTTTAACTTTTAACTTTATATAATTTAAAGATTAGAAATAAATGTGAATATTATACAAGGTCAAAACGAGCAGTGAAATAAATGTCAAAAGTTAAAAAATAGTTTAATCTCTCAAGAATACATAATAGGGGACGTAGATAGGGGGACATTTTGAACTACAGAGTCTTTCCTCAATCATAAAAAGAAATAATAAATTTAATGAACAAGTCAAAATTAAAGGCACAGGGACGAGTCTATCCAAACGTCGGTGACAAGTTACTTTTGTTGACTTGTTACCGACGGCGACGTTTGGATAGATTCGTCCCCGAGCCTTTAATTTTACATTGCCACTTAAATAAAATTTGTATGTTTCTTAGATAATTTTTTAACTTTTTACTTTAATATGATTGGGATTGCAACAGCTCTTTCCCGTAGAGGAAGATATGGCTCTAATTCTTCTATAAGAGTGCGTGCCAAACGTTTTGTTAATCTATATATTCCCATAAATTCTTTTTCAGGAATAATAAATGGGTCATACATATCCCTAATAGTTCTTCTCATAATACGACTACGTCGAATTGCTACACGATGTTGCCTTTCTCTCTCACGACGTATTGCAGCTAACTGTAATAAATATCAAGGACAAGAAAATATATTATAAATAATTAAATGCGATAGATAATATGTATAATAAAATAATATGTATATTTATAATATAAAATATGTAATACTTACCATAATTAAATAAAATAATTAATTTTAATTTACGTTTAATTATGTATAACACACACTTTAATTTCTTATGCTTTTTATGAAATATAAATTACGAATAAATAATAACCTTCAATTATGTTGCTTTTACTTTAACTGTCAACGTCAATTTGAAAGTTTCCGTAATCTCATTCCGATCGGAATCATCTTTCCGCTTGCTCGAGAGGTGTCGAAATGATTTCGATCGATTCGGAATCTTTCCGAATGTTCATAATAGGATAACTGATGAAAAACGGAATCATTCCGACGTTTCGGAATTTATCTGAATGTCCATAATAAGAAAATGACGAAAATCGGAATTATTCCGATCGGAAACGTTTCCGAATAGATACATAATAGCTGCCCAGGTATTTGTAAGAAGCTTATTCCTAGTTTTAAGGGACCGTATTCTATTGTAAAA
>JASTWL010001441.1:0-38262 GCA_035220575.1 Temnothorax rugatulus | reverse complement strand
TGATGAACATAATCATGCCAATGTCGGTGAGCAGTTCGAAATTTACGCGAGTATGCTTCAACATGGCGTCCTATGTAAAACCTGACAAAGTATAATAGTACACGGGATCAAGTCCGTAACTCGCGATACAACTGTCGCGAAAATTTTCAAAAACGTCGGCCAATAACAAGGCATCCGTTTTTAAATATAGGTCGCTGTATTCGCCCAAGGTTCGAACGGAGAAGCCAGACGTTCGCGGCGTGCTCGTAATCGCTCTCGGATACGGTGTCACCGGTCAAGGAACTGTAAAACGATTCGCGCGGTGGTAAACACGTGTCCTGCAGCTTGTCCACGCAATCCACGTATTCGTACGGAAAGACACCTTTTCGCGTCAAAAGATCAAAATCCTCGATCGATAATTGTGAAAATTGAGAACGTACAATTTTTAACTTATCTCTGCATAGAAAAGATGCTAATTTATCGAGGCTGCTACTCAGAAATTTATATGAATCGATAAACCGTAATTTTATGTCGCTTCGCGAATCTGATTTTTCAGCGGTCTCTTTAACGTGTTTCGTGAACGAAATGTATTTTTCTTTTGTAATTGGAAGCAAATCTACACGTCCTTCGTACGCCGTAGCTATTTCTTTTATGATAAAATGCGCGTCGTAGCCGGATAAATTGTGAAAAACTATGGGAATGTAATGAGAATCTTTGTAATTTAGATTACAGTTTAAATGTGCGGGACCTCTATAACGACCGGTCAGATGACAATGATCGCGTACTCGCACGTCGTCCGGCGCGAACGGTTTTTCACAAATGTGGCAGTGCGTCGTGCTGCGAAATACCTCCCACTCGTCTCGCGTTAATTCTGTCATGTGAACATTACCGGATAAATTGTCTTTACATCGTGTACTAAACGTCTTAGTTCCTCGGCAAACCATGCGACGCAATTCTTATCGCGACGAAATCGATACGCAGATAACGAGTCGTCGTACGAGCACCACACGTGGTATCGTATACTAAATACCCGATGATGGTGAGACCTGAACGTGGAGGTTCTCGGACCTGCATCCGTCTTCTCGAGGGTACATTCCAGGTCGGCGTACACGACATATGGAAGTCGATCCTTCCTGCTGTGATTCTTGAAGCTAAGCCACTTGTCGTCCTCGCTCGGTAGTCGGATGGCACAGTTGTTTATCTCTCGGCAGTCTACTCCGTGGGCTTTCAATTTCTCGCTCGAACTAAAATAATATAAACATCTGCAAAAAACACAATTTTTGTAAATTTTTTATATAAAAAATAAAATATTATATAATTTTATTAAAAGGAGTATAGGTGTAGGAATTGATTACCGCAGGAGGTCGATTATCTCTCCGGCCTACCACCGACGTATCAATGAGGAATCAAGGACTGATTACACACTCTGTTACTAATGAAAGAATAATACTTTATTGCCGGCCGCGCAACAGCCACGAGTCTCAATACAAATCAACGGTCTTTCTACTCAGTTCTAACAACCTCGTAACTCTCAACCCCTCCTGCTAGCTCTGGAGAGAGGGCTGACCAATCGGAAGAGAGACAGAGATGCTGCTCCCTACACACTCCCCCCGAGTGTTAACGAAATAAATAAATAATATTGCACTTAACATATGTGCCTATGCATTTGGCCAGGTGCTATTGTATGAGGTTGCCAATACCTTAACTTATAATATATTATACGCTAGCGCGTAATTTGGGCCGACATATCTAATAATATCACATAGAAGGTATAATATCGCTTTTTCGGTCTTATAATTAAATTACTTTGGTTTAGTTGACGGCGCAAACGTGACAGTCTTACGAGAGTAGGTCTTAAGCGCTGGGTTCGGATTTACATTCCGGTTGAGTATGTTCTCGGAGGTCGTTGGGGGGTCAGCGGGGTCATCAGGGACGAAATATGCCGGTTTTAATAAATCGACGGACACGCTTTTTGTGTTTCCGTTGATGTCAATATTAAATACACGCTCCGAGATGCGTTGCACTACTTTGTGCGGGCCGGTGTACGGACGCTCTAAAGCCTTTTTAGCCATATTGCGTAAAAATACATGAGTACAATTATATAAATCTTTGAAGTAAAAGGCGCGTTTTTTATGTTTGTGCGCGACGGAAACCGGCCGGACCTGGCGCATATATTCGCGGAACTCTTCGAGAAAGTAATTAGGGTTTGGTGTATAATCGTCGGGGAGAAAGAATTCCCCGGGAAGGCGTAAAGTTGTCCCGAACATGAATTCGGCGGGTGACGCATTAGTGTCAGCGCGGACGTGCGACCGAAGTCCTAATAGAACGGTAGAAAAGGTACGCGTCCAGCACGCATCGGCATGGCACATGATTGCAGCTTTAAGCACCCGGTGCCAACGTTCAATCATGCCGTTTGACTCCGGGTGGTAGGCGGTTGTACGAATTCGTTTGCAACCGATCAATGAGAGTAACGCCTCGAACAGGCGGGATTCAAACTGGGCTCCTTGATCCGTAGTTAATAATCGGGGGGTTCCGTAGCGGGAAATCCACACGTCGTAAAAAGCTCTTGCCACGGTTTGCGCGGAGATATCTTTAAGGGGAATTGCCTCGGCCCAACGCGAAAATCTGTCGATCATAGTGAGACAATAAGAGTAACCTTCAGAAGGAGGCAATGAGCCGATAATGTCGATATGCACCTGGTCAAATCGCCCGTCGGGAGCAACAAAGTGCTCAGGAATTAGTTTTACGTGACGAGAGATTTTCGCTTGCTGGCATTCGATACAGTTTTTATACCATTTGGCGATATCGCGGTGCATGTCAGGCCAGACATAACGCTGTCGGATAGTGCGATCCGTAATTTTGCCGCTGGGGTGGGGGTTGTGAAACATTTGAAATACCCTAGCGCGGAGACTGTCGGGAATATATGGCCGAATAGCCTCGCCTGAGATTTCGCAAAATACGGTTGAATGATCCGGACCCCACTGAATCTTTTTTAATTTTAATGGATGATCAGGGGTGCCACAAATCAGCTTGAGTTGCTCGTCGCTCTTCTGCAGTTCGGCGAGCTCAATGAGACTGAATTCTACAGGTAAACGCAGGGAATCGATCCGCGAAAGCGAATCCGCGACAACATTCTGCGAACCAGCGATATGTTCGATCTGCGTTGTGAATTGAGCGATGTATGACAATTGGCGTAGTTGTCGTGGAGACGCCTTGTCAGATCGTTGCATAAACGCATACATGAGCGGTTTATGATCAGTTATAATTTTGAACTCACGACCTTCTACGAAATAACGGAAGTATTTAACGGATTCAAAAATTGCCGTGAGTTCGCGGTCGTAAGCGCTATACCGCGTTTGCGCAGGGGAGAATTTACGCGAAAAAAATGCTAGGGGCTTCCAAGTATCCCGTTTTTTCTGTTCAAGAACTGCCCCCATGGCGAAATCGGAGGTGTCCGCGACGATACGGAGCTCCGCGCCAATATGGGGGTGCACCAGCATTGCAGCGTTAGCGAGGCCGTTTTTGGTCTTTTCAAACGCTTCGATTAATTCGTCGGACCATACGATTACACGCTTGTCGTTTTTACGCGAGTCGACTAATAATGAATATAGTGGTGCTTGTGCTTCTGCCGCGCGAGGAACGTTGCGACGGTAAAAATTTATCATGCCGAGGAAACGGCGTAGGTCGGAGATGGTTTTGGGTCTAGGAAATTTGGTAATCGCCTCAACTTTTTCTGGGATGGGGCTTGATTCCTTTACCATTTATTATGTAGCGGCCTATCTTTGTAATCGAACGCGGACTAGCTCGCCGGACCAGGGGTTCGATAGATGGCCCAGAGACAACAACCAGAATACAAGGCACACGAATTGATTTATTTGATTTAGAACATACAGAAGGCGACGGAACGCGATATTACAATCGGAGGATAGTGCGGGTGCACTCGACGCAGTATTATAAATGGAACGCGGTATGTACAGTCGTAAACGGAGCGCGGTATGTACAATCGGAAGATAGTGCCTGGGCACTCGGCGCGGTGTTATAAACGGAACGCGATATGACACACGGAATGCGGGATTACAAACGGAACGCGGTATGTACAATCGGGAGGTAGTGCCTGGGCACTCGGCGCGGTGTTATAAACGGAACGCGATATGACACACGGAGCGCGGGATTACAAACGAAACGCGGTATGTACAATCGGGAGATAGTGCATGTGCACTCGGCGCGGTCTCGCGGAGCGCAGTATTACAGACGGAACGCCGTAACGCGGTATTAGAAACGGAACGCGACAGGAAGGTGGAATCCTGGGGCGTGCTGGCAACGAGAGCCCTCGTTGCGAGGCCGAGCGTGCTCGACCCCGGGTAACCGTGCCGTCAGGAGGAAGAGAGGAGTCGGAGACACCTGAGAGCCCTCGGTCGAGACTCAGAGCCCTGAACCTCGTTTGGTGTGTCGTCCTAGGAGTCGGTAGGTAGCTTCGTCGGGAACAGCGGAATGCTGAAGCGGAGACGAAGTGTCTTTTCTCGCCGGAGCGTCGGCTTATATATCCCGGTTCGGCGGGCCCGGTGGGAGGAAGGCCGATCGTCAGGCGCGCCAAGTGGGGCGTGCGGACGCGCGCTTGTCTTCGGCGCGGTTCGGCTCCCTTCGTCGTTCGTCGGTGCCGCGCGAGGAGAAGGCCCCGGTGCCGCGTTTTGCCCGCGCACTCGGGGCCGGTGGAGTGTTTAAAAAAAGTGTGGGCGCACCGCGCCCTGTTCTCGCCCGACGGGTGGTCGGTCGGGCGGTATCCGGCGGGTGGTTGCCGGGAACGATGCTTGTTTTCGGGGTGCATCGTTACAATTATATACCCAAGAAACTTTAGTTCATGTACGCCGAACACGCACTTTTCAACGTTAAGGCGGAGGTGAAACTCTTTAAGCCTCTGAAATACAATGCGAAAATGTTTAGCGTGCTCCTCTGGAGAAGAGGAAGCGATTAGGATATCATCCATGTAAATGAGAACAAAATCTAAAAGGATTGACCGGCATTACGAAGGCCAAAGGTCATAAATAAGTATTCGAATAACCCGAAAGGGGTTATAATAGCTGTTTTCTCAATGTCCTCGGGGGCCATTGGAATTTGATTATAGGCTTTGTGTAAGTCGAGAGATGAAAAAATCGTTTTACCGTGTAGATTGACGGAGCAGTCATGCAAGTGAGGCTGTGACCGGACGGAAGACTCGATCAATCACACTCTTGGAAATTATGAAAATCTATCACGGTCGCCACTCGATTTTTTGCCCGAGAAACCGAGAAAACTGTTCTGAGTACAAATTAAGACCGACCTTTACGATGCGTCGACTCCCTTGATTCCCCTCTCAGGACTTCCCTCTGG
The DNA here is from genome assembly GCA_035220575.1 of Temnothorax rugatulus. Lineage (NCBI taxonomy): Eukaryota > Metazoa > Arthropoda > Insecta > Hymenoptera > Formicidae > Temnothorax > Temnothorax rugatulus. The sequence continues at coordinate 32,916 of JASTWL010001441.1, read as the reverse complement.
TCGCCTTCCTCCTTTCGTTGTGTCGCAGCCGTTCCCTTTGTCTCGTGCCGACGCCGCTACTCTGGCTTCTCTCCGGATCGCTGTGCGTGGGACTCACGTCTCTCGGACTGGACCGTCTTCGGGTTGCAACGTGTCTCACGTGTCTCGCCCCCTGTTGGACCCTTTCGTCGCTGGACCGCCTTCTACCGTTGGATCGTCGCTTCGCTGGATCGTCGTCGAGGATTTCGGAACTTCGCGTTTCCACACGAGGTAAGTATCGCGTTATGGGTAAGTGTCTTTTCGGGATCAGGTAAGTGTCTTTCGCGTTTCAGGTACTGAGTCTCTTACGAAATAAATGTATGCCACAAGTACGATTCAATGGTAAGAAAAGTTATAATTTTATTCTATTTCTTCCAGATACAATGTGGATCACGGTGGATAACAGCCCGCACTCGGATACCGTTATACAGATAGGTTACTTAATCTCTTTTACAATAAATCTCCCTTAGCTGAGATACGTTTCGCGTAGTGAGTACAGTGACGCGTTTGTTTTAAACGTATTCGCGAATTTCACGTAACCGCGTGAACGGGATCGCACCTCGACAGCGCTCGACTGTCGCGTCGCCACGGCTAAGTTCGGATTGCCGCTTCGCGAAAATATTCCAAGTCCCACAAGATCGGAGCAGAGCTCTTGGGATCCCGCGTGACCGTTCGCTCTCGTGGCTGGAGGACGAATCCTCGATCGTTCGGCTCGGCTGGGCCGGCTCGCCGCGTGGGGAACGATCCCACTCTCGTCGCGTGCACGCGCCTGTCTCGCACTTGGCCACATCTGGCGCGTGACCAAGCCAGGCGTCCCTGCGCTTGTCAACACCATCTGGCTCGCACAATCCCTCGCCACTGTTGATCTTCGTGGTCGCGCTTTCGCTCCCTATTGTTCTCGCCTCGCGTGTTTACATTCCGACGCTTTCGCTTCGCACAATAGATCGGCTCGCGAATTCCATGACTCTATACAATGCAAATACGTCGATTCGCCCGCGCTACGCACAGTCACATTCTTCGCTCACATGGGTCCACGCCGTCCGTTCCGTCCTTCCGGCCACGGTTCTCGGCATCCGCTCGATGGATCGCGCTCCGCTTCACGCTGACGCCGTTCTCGCGTCCTCTGATCGCGTCCCCGGTGTCGCGGTCGCACTCCGACCCTCGGATCGCCAGTTCGTCATCCGCCCGTCGGATCGACCTCCCACCGCGTGGGTAATCCTTCTGGGCGGTGCACAACTCGCTCCCGTCGCGTTTCGGTCCCGCCGACCCGCGGATCTCTATTTCCCGATCCGCTCATCCGATCGGTCCCCGGCTCGGTTCGCCGGTTCCTCGTCGCGCTCGTGATTCACCCCTGTAAGAGCGTCACGGTCGCGACCTCGGATCGCTAGTTGCCGATCCGGCACTCGGCCGTCGTCGCGGACCTGTCCGTCGTTAATCTTATGACCCTCTCGACGCGTCCGCATCCTCATTCCTCGGAGATGACCCTCGGATCGTCATCCGGAGATCCGGTGACGCGCCGACGTCGCGCACCCCTCGGTTCGCTCGCCGCGCTCGACCTTCGACCGTCGGTCACGTTTTTTCCCGTGGAAAGTCGCTGGCTCGCTTCCCGGTGATCCGGTGCTCGGCCGCGGTCGCCGATGTGACCTTGACGCATCGCTCGTCACCCTAGTGACGCCGGCACCGCGCTCCCTCGCGTAGGAGCCTCGGCTGGCTGGATCGCTGTCCCGCGTCTCGATTGGTCAAGCGTCGCGCTCAACGTGCGTTTCACGTTATCCTCGTTACCTCCGTGTCGCTACTCGGTTCGCGGCGCGTCGCGCTCTCGTTATTCGCGGTACGCGTCGCTGGCCTCCGGTCCTCAATCTTTTCGCAACGCGTGTCACCCGGTATGACGTTGTATCTCTCGGAAATGAAAAACAAAAACAGAAAATCAACCAGTCCTCCATTCGGCATTGACTCTACAACGCGCGTCAATCCAAGGCTGTAGCCAAAAGAAAATTCCAGAAGTGTATTAATTGTTCGCGCATCGTCGCGTTGTCGCGATGTCTCTACTATCGGCGAGTCCGTAAGCGTCTCGCTCGATCGCGCATGCTTATTTCTAAGGATTATGTATGCACGTGTATGGTAGGTTAGGAATATATTTCGTTTTTTTTGTGGTTTCTATGTTTTTTCTCACACGCCCTTATCGACTAATCTTAATTACTGCTTAACACTAGTGTCCTTTATATATGTATGCGCATAGTCTTTCCATTACTCGGTGTGTGTGTGTGTGTGTGTGTTTGCTCGTTGTATATATATATATTTACAGATGTGTGTCGTTCGTGTGTGTCCTTTACATGTGTGTGTGTGTTGTGTGTGTGTGTGTGTGTCACACCGCTCGTTCACTTCGGGATTCTCTCGCGCTTGGTTTCACTCGCGCGTCCCGTTGTCCTCGCCGCTCGGCTGTCTCGGCTTCCTCCCCTTCGGCGGCCACTGCTGCTGTCGCTGCTGCACGCCCTCGTCCTGCCTTCCGTTCGGTGACTCGCCGATCGTCACCATTCCCGGGATCGGCGTCAATTCCGGCGGGCCTTTGCGCTGGCTCAGGCGCGCCGCATCGGCGTATGTCGCCTTCAATTGCGCCGACGAGTCACGCCAGCCCTGCAAAACGTCGGATTTAGCGTGCGGCTGCAAGGCGTGGGGTATCTATCTGATCGCGTGATTGCATTTACACCGCGGTAATCGCCGCACACTCGCCAGGTACCATCTTTTTTACGGACTAGATGAATGGGACTGGCCCATGGACTGCTGGAGGGGCGGCAAATGCCTGCTTCGACTAAAGCATTGATCTTGGCCTTTGCGGCCTTGAGTTTATCAGGAGGAAGGCGCCTGGCGCTCTCGGCGACTGGGGGACCGGTGGTGATAATATGATGAAACACGTCACAATTGGACGGTGGGGCGAGGGGAAGGGCTCCTGTTATTTGTGGAAAGTCCGTGAATATTTTGGAAAATTTAGAGGAAGGATTTATCGTGTTAATCGAATGTACCGGGGCCGGTTTTTTAATCGCGAGGGTATATAATTTGGTAGTGGAATCTATAAGACGTCGTCGTTTTAAATCTACTATTATCCCGTAGTGCGATAGTAGGTCGGCGCCAATGATGGGATACGGGACTGCGGCGATGCAAAAATTCCATCGAATTGGCCGTCTTAAACCGAGGTCAAGTTCGCGAAGCGATTCCCCAAACGTGTCGATACGCGTATCGTTTGCCGCAAAGAGCTTTAATTCGGAGGGTTTTCCCTTGACCCCATTAACGGCGGGTACCAGGGAGATATCCGCGCCTGTATCGACAAGGAACATTTGGCTGCTGGTACGATCACGGACATGGAGACGGTTAAAAGTTTGATGGCCCTTTCCGACCGTCTCCGAACGGGGAGGCGGGGTTTTTTTTTTTATCTTTCCAAGTCTCATATTTTGAGCACCACTTTCGGCACGAAGTCGGATTATCGGGGTAGTTGGTATGTGCCGGGCAGAGCGCGGGTGTAATCGCCTTGCTTGGTTGAGGTTCTACGCCTGCGGGAACTGGATCGCGAACGCGAATTTCGTATCTTTCCCAGCTTTTCGAATTCTTTTTTTTTTAATGCGGCCATATCGGCGATAAGTTGTTGTATCTCGGTTTTTGCGGGAGGGGGTGTATTCCCCTTGGTCACGGCGGACGCCTAAGACTCGCCTCCGAGAGTGCTCTCAGCCATTCGGTCGGCGGCCTCGGCTAGTCGGTTGAAGTCTGCAACTCCCGTGGCTACAAGGATCGCGCGGTGTTCGGGTGGTAGATGGTCCAAAAAATTGATTTTATTACGTTATCATCTATATTCCCGTCATTAAGACCGCGCAATCGGCTGAGAATTAACGAGGGTTTTCCGTCGGTCCCAACTTGCCCCCTTAAAAGTTTTCGTAATTTTGTCTCGTCCGAAGGCGCGTATGTCGCGATTATTCGGGCTTTGACTTGCTCATAAATATCCGCTGGGGGAGGGTTTAAAGTGATAATGTCCCTTACGCAGCCTAGCACTTCGACATCAAGTGCAGCGAGGACGGTATCGGCTTTGGTGGACTCTACTGAGATCCGGGCATTTCTCATGGAAACTTCGGCCTGAATGAACCACAATGCTGGCTCGACCTGAGAAAACGGGGGGAGCTTGGGAACCCTGTAATTATCTATATATACGCGGAATTTGAATATTATTATCGATCGTGTTTGAATTAGCTGTATCGAGGCCCTGAGCGTTTAGCTAGGCTCGTAATTGCGCGAGCTGAGCTTGTGATTGCGCGAGTTGGTTTTCCGCTGCCTCCGCGCGGGCTTAGGCAGCTGTAAGAGTTACGTCCGACATTGTTTAAACTTACTTAACTTAATTTACGAGTCTTTATTACTGTAAGATATTAGCAAAACAAGAGCGTTAAACGACACGAGCGTTAAACAATATAAGCGACACGAGCGTTGAGGAATGATGGCGCGTGACGGGTTACTATCCTACTTCTAAATTACTGTAGTCTGGTAAATGGTGGGTAGAATCCAAAGCCCCGGTGACGATGGGACCCAAGGCGCCGGAGACGTTGGCTTCACGCATTTAATGTCTCGATAATGGCGGGGTCCAAGGCGCCGGTGTCATTGGCTTCACGCAATTACGGCAAACTTGATGGCGGCGACGCCGTTGATTCGTGGCATCGGCGGTCTGGCGGCGGCGGAGAGGAAAAGCCGGTCGCACACGGGAGGATGGCCGTTATAATAAGGCGGCAAAACCGCTGTGGCTACCCGAGCGTCGGTGGGGTCTCACGTACCCGCCTTTATGTGCCTCGTGCAAAAAGCGCGGCAAAAATGGCCTCCCGAATATCGTTTCGGCGCGGCAAAGCTGGCTGGCCGCAGCGTGGGCAAGTAGCGGCCAGGGACGCGGGCACAGAGGTGCACCTTGCTGCTGCGGGTAATTTAATCCGCGACTTCTGCGTCCGTTCCTCGGGGAAAGCTGGTCCGCACGAGGATTTATCTCTGACTCGGGGTTCCGGTAGCGTCTTGTGCAGGAACGTGTTTTTTAGTCGGGGTCACCAATGTAGGAATTGATTATCGCAGGAGGTCGATTATCCCTCCGGGTGTCGGCCTACCACCGACGTATCGATGAGAGGAATCAAGGACTGATTACACACTCTGTTACTAATGAAAGAATAATACTTTATTGCCGGCTGCGCAACAGCCACGAGTCTCAATACAAATCTAACGGTCTTTCTACTCAGTTCTGCCAACCTCGTAACTCTCAATCCCTCCTGCTAGCTCTGGAGAGAGGGCTGACCAATCGGAAGGGAGACAGAGATGCTGCTCCCTACATAGGTACTCACCGATCGCAAAAGTATTTCCGACCATGATGCATGCTCAATTGCGAGCTAACGAGACGGGATAGGTTCTTGATCCACGCGAAATACCCTACGTTGTCGTCTCGCGGGTCCTGCACGTACAGCAAATTGACATGCTTTTCTTTCTTCCGGTCGGTGAGTCGTATCGGGAGAACGTTTGGCGTCTTCTGTCCCTCGATGGTACACACATTGATGGATATATCGTTGAGTCGTTCGAACTTTTTAATTTGACTCAACGTCATTGGAAACTCAATGTCTTGTAAATTCAGTACTGCTAATAATGCAGTATAATGAGGGTATAATGAGGCTGTATACGAGGATTCCCGTTCTGAATGTCTTTCGGCTGGATGTATGGCGGCGACCACTGACCACGCGAAGCACACATTGTCCATAGATTGCACGTTGATCACCGCTCTCCTCAATTTAATTTCTTGAGGTAATTTCAGGTAACATCCTGCGCGCATAGGATTATATTTGTTCACGTTCACTGTCAAATTGAGTGTACGCGATAACGTCCACCCGCTGTCGCGTTCCTGAAATTCCTCCAGAGATGATAAAGTAAGTTCGATAACGCGAAAATCGTGTCACTCGCGCAGATCGGACGTACGAAAGAGTTCGCAGTTTCTCGTGTTGATACTTTTGTTTGCACTTTTGTCACCCGTCACCTCGCCGTTGAACACAGTGTTTATCTTTACACTTGCGTGTCTTTGCATGACGTTCCGCACACGATCGAGCACGATGTGTCTCGCATCTTCGAGAAATTGACGTGGTTTGATGTGTTTGGAATTTATTACCGCACCGGTCAATACACGGCTTTCGAACGTGGTATTGATCTCTCGCCAAACGAGTCTTTCCGCGTTATCGTCACTACTACTGCTCGCCGCGTACTCATCACCGATATGTATGAAACGTCTCTATAATCGAGTCTTCGCACCATCGAGTAGCGCGATTATTGCCACTAAAGATTGTCTGTGTCCGATTGAGAGCCGCGGACGCTTGGCACGACAGCGTTCTTCGAGCTGCTTAATAAATTCCTCGCATCGCTGTGCTCATGCAAAATATTTGCCCAAGGTAGCGATTTGGCTGGATCGTTCCAACAGGTCGCGTTCCGTTTCATCGGGATGTTCCATTTTTTTCACATGTCTTTTTTCACATACTATTTTTAAATCACGTCACATTTTTCGGAAGAGCACTTGCACGTGACTCGATCACACGCTGAACAATATCGTTCGCAATGTTGAACGCAATAGTGCATAATCATATAATGATTAAGACTGAAGAAGGGGACATCAAAGTGCCAATCATCAAAATCATCAAGGTCACGTTCATAAATTTTCTTAAGCATCAATGTATGACTAGGATCATTGATAGGGTTATAGATTGACAGATTCGAGTTGCTTATCACCGCCAATTCGACGTACTTCCCAATACCTGTATGAATCTTAATGTACAGGAACTTCACACTCATAGTTGAGCTTATCAATAATTTCAGTCGCCCAATAGCGATAGTCCGGTTTAATATAATATGCACAACGTTAGCACAGCGAGCTGCACGTGATTCTTTCTCGCTGACGCACTCGTCCCGCAGCCGTCGATACACTTTCTGTCTTACGTTAGACCTCCAGTTAAAAGGAAAATCAGTGTTAATAACGACTCTTTGTCTAACGATGCGCTCACTAGTTCCGCGTATACCGAGTTCGCGATTGCGAAGAAATTTGTAACGATGCGCCCCGTAACCGCATCGTTCTCGGCCGAATGCCGAATATCAGCCGAATGCCGCCTGGCCGAACATCCGCTGGGCGAGGAAAGGTGTGCCATATTTTTAATCGTTCATAAAACGCGTGCGAATAAGTCTTCGCGAGGGACTTACCGCGGCAGCCGACTCGGAACGCCGAGCGGTGCCGAGACCAACCGAAGACTGCCGAACGCAATCGCGGCGCCGTAATTTCCAACCGCCCCGCCGCTCCGTCCCGGCGCTCGCGATTGCCGTCGCTCGTACCCCCGCCACTTACGAAGCGCCGCCGCTTTATATAAACCAGCAATTATTAGTAACAATTCGTATTCCACTGTGAGCCAGCACACCGATCCGACCGATCATCCGCTGCTCTCGGCCTCCGAATCCTTAGCAACGAACAAGTCCTGGGGTAGAGAGTGCTCTGTCTTGGTCGAGTGAATCTCGACGGCTTTTCGTTCCCGACCGCTCCTCACCTTATCGACACGTTCAAGTCTAGAGGGTCTCTAGACTTGCTGAGGATCTCAACCGTCCGATAGGACTATCCGTCCATCGTACCGTCGCGAACCAGGATAGGGAGGTACACTCCATCCTCGTCGAGGGTTTCGGCCGCACGGTACCACTCCCTGACCAACTGGATCCAGGCGATCCAGCTTAGGGGGTCATTCCCTAGGCTCGCTAAGTGTCTCAGCCGCCCGATACCGTCAATCCTTTTCCGAACCTACATCTTCGTTACCGCCGAAACGCCACGCGAAAGTATAACGCCGCGACCCGCATCGCGACATAGCCGCGCACGAATCCGCGCCCCGGTACCGAGCCGCGCCATAGCACTGTGCCGTATTCGGCGAGCGCGCCCGTTCGCCGATCGCCGCTCGCATCCCGCTGCGCCGGCACACCATCTCGCGTTCCCGCCATCTCTGTACATCGCGATCCACCCGCGAATACAACGTATCTGTACATACGCGATTCATGTAAACGCATCGCCGATAATATCGACGTAAAAGAAACCTTTGTTAATATCGCAGCCTGTAAATATATCACCGATCACCGCAACCTAAACCGTTCTTAGTACCGACACATGTAAATATATCACCGATCCTCGTGAAATAAATCTCTGTTAATATAACTAGAAAAAGCCGAGCCTTGTGTCTTTCTCCGCGCTTACTCCGAACCCTGACCAGCCGCGAGCAGATCCGCGCGTCAGAAGCTAAGTTGTTTTAAACTGCACCGGTGATATTCGTTGCACATCCGTCAATTTTACTCCTTGATTTTCTTCACGCAAAGCATCGGTGATATGTTCCATTATATGATCATCCTCAGAGTCAGTAAACTCCATAGTGCCTATAGAGTTCTGGTCACTTATCCATTCCATGTTGCGCACGTTATATAATGTCCCACTCGCGATAATGTTTTTTTCACTTCGTGCAAATTGGGCACATGTTGCACGGAAATGTCATGTACAATGATTTTCGACACTTTAAGCAGAATCGGCCATGCATCGCATCGTGTAACTCAATGAAGTGTTTTCGGACAGCATACATATGCCCGATATCAATGTCCGATAGAGTTATCATGCACGAAGAACATATTGCAAGTGCACCACCCGTGGAATAATAAAAGTATATTACACTGTTTCGTACGTAAATTCATCGCAACGATTTCCGAACGAGGCACTATTTTATTGATAACTTTTTTACGAATATCGTTTTTTCATCACTGTTATAGTCACTATCCGATGACATTCTTGCTCACTGTTATGAAAAACGTTCACGTCGCGAAAGCTAATGTTCTTTTTTTCACTTCGTGCAAATCGGGCACATGTTGCACGGCAATATTTGGTATAATGGAGTTCTACAATTTTTGCAGGTTCGACCATTTATTACATCGTACGGCTCGGTTACATGTTTTCGAATAGCATACATGTACCTAAATTCAGTGTCCGCTATAGATATCATACATGAAGTACACACGACATATGAATCACCCGTGGAATAATTAAAATACATGGCGCAACACTTTGTACGTCCATTTAGCGCTAAAATTTCCGGACGCGACACTATTTCATCGATAACTTCTTTACGGTTATCGTCTTCATCGCTGTTATAACCCACACAGCAAAATATATCACCAAGATATCTAAAAGATATCTGAATGACGGAATATCTGATTGCGCAAGATATCATGAGAATATCTCATAGACATCTCCAAGATTATAAAAAGCCATGATAATTTTATCTCAGATATGATATCTGATTCTGCATATATGTCGAATATCTATGCCTTATTTAAAAGCAGATATGTTATATACAACCCAAATAGCAAGAAGAAAAAAAGAATTCTTTTTAAATTCTCGATTTATGAAATTAATTCTTTTTCCGTATTTATTCTCTGTTCTAAAAGTATTCTTAAGAGTTCATAAGAAATTCATTTTTATGTCACCAATTCTGAGTCCTTCAAATATAAATGAAGTTCTTTTCATAAGAATTCGCAATAAATTCAAAATTATGCATCAATACTATTCCAATATTTTGCATTTTGCCGTCTCTGCACCGTATAATATCTCGGAGGTATGACGAAAAATATTAAAGAAATATCTCACAGGCTCGCCTTTTACTGGGATAAACCTGGTGCGTAAGAATTTTTGCTTACGAGAAGGTACTGGCGCATGTAGCCGCGTCGCGGCAGCGCATGTTACTAGCGCTCGCCCGAGCGAAGATTTTTTGAGTCCCCTCGCGACATGTTGCTTTCGCGCCGCGGTCGTTACCTCCGGCGCCGCTCGAGTGAAAATTTTCTAAGTTCCCTCGCGGCGTGTGGCTTTCGCCGGGACGAATCGGTATGGCGTCCAAGTCCTCTCGAATTGTTTTATTGGCTACGAATAAACTTGAATTGATCTTTATAAAATATAAGAGCTAACTATGAATCGGCCATATATTCGAATGCAAATGTTGCAGAGACGTCTTTTTCAAAGATATAATGTGATATCGAGTAATGATGTCCTGCATATATTCTATAAATATCTAAAAATAAGATATCTCAGATTTGACTTAAAATTGTAGGCATAAAGATATCTGGCTATATCTCAGATATATTTTGCTGTGTGGGAAGTGCTGTCCGGTGACAACAAACGATCCTCGTCGGATGAATCTACATCCATATCGAAATTATTGTCTATCTCCATTTTTTTTATGCTCACTGTTACGAAAAAACTTTTTTCCTTTATACCGCCCACTTGACACAAAGAACTTCACCCCCGAGTATAAACATTCGCGTTGCGAAAGCTAGCCGAAGACTGATCCGCAAGATGCAGATCATCCTGGCGACAATGGATGCTATGCATTTGTATAATTACCGTTAGACATATTTTGTTTATACATTCCAGCAGCCGGACATCGGCGTTTCGCTTTTGTAATATGCCGCGCCATAACCGAATACCGCCGCGACGGTTAAATCGTCATCGGCAGCGGCTCTTCCTAGAAAAAAACATGAAGAGGACTCTGCGACGGTTAAATCGTCATCGGCGACAAATTTTATCGATTGTTTACCTCGGCTGGGGGTCAAGGCTGGCTCTAGGGTCTCTATGAAGTTGCAGATGCCGAATATGCAACCTTACAAATTTAGAGTAACGCCCACGTCGAATTCTTCTGACAATACCAGCAAATCCTACCTCTACGTCCACGAAGACTTCACACTCTACCTAGTGAAAGTCACGTGTCCCCTGGGTGCAGCCTGGCTGTAGCTAACGGAGGGGGGTGATGGCGAATGTCCGGCGCCACAAAACGGGACCTTTTCGGCTAAGGGAAGGAAAATCCCAACAGAAAAACCTAGCTGCTCTCACTAGCTGTAAGGTGGCAGCCCCGCCAGTGAGATCGGGTGCAATGGGCTAATAACCCGTTTACCTTAAATTCAAATATTACCGAAACCAATACGAAGAGAAACCGGACGGACTTGAGGTTGACGACATTTGATATGAAACACCGGACAAGGATAGGAACATGGAACATTAGGACAATGCTCGAACCCTTACGTCTAGCACAAGTATGCAAGGAGATGAACGCATACAAATTCCATATCCTAGGACTAGCTGAAGTAAGGTGGCCGAACGCTGGAGAAAAAACAACAACCGACGGTAAATTATTAATATATTCCGGAAAACCTCAAGGCGCACCAAGCTCCAGTGGGGTTGCTGTAGTCCTGAACAGGGAGAGCAAGAAGTCCCTTCTGGAATGGCAGCCAATCTCCGACAGGATTATTGTAGCTCGCTTCAGAGGAAAGGCCAGACATGTCACGCTCTTACAATGTTATGCACCAACCGAGGTTGCTGAAGTAGAGTGCAAGGACCAGTCCTATGACCAACTCAGCGAGACACTAAGGAAGGTGAACAAGGCGGACATCATAATAGTAATGGGAAACTTCAATGCTAAAGTTGGGAAGGACAACACCAATCAAGAACAAATAATGGGCAAGCATGGACTAGGGATTAGAAATGACAATGGTGAGCGACTGATTGAGGTATGTGCATCTTTTAACCTAATTATAGGTGGAACAGTATTCCCGCATAAAGAAATACACAAAATGACTTGGACGTCACCTGACCAACGCACACAAAACCAAATAGATCATATTCTCATCAGCAAAACCTGGAGACGATCACTCTTGGACGTACGCAGTCGGCGAGGAACCAATCTAGTAACAGATCACTACCTTGTGGAAGCAGGCATCAGGATAAAACTATGCGCAATACGCCCAAGAGAGGATATGAATATGCCCAAGAAATTCCAAGACTAAAAGACTAAAACAACCTGAGATAAAAGGGAGATTTGTACAGGTATTAGAAGAGTCAATCCCAAGTCCGCACCAACAAGACCCAAGTACGGATTGGTTACATTTGAAGGTAGCCTTTAGAAGAGCGGGAGAAGAGGTGGTAGGTTTTAGGCAAATCTCAAAAGAGGATTGGATCTCTGACGCCATGTGGCAAAAAGTAAACGAGCGGAAAGAGTTCAAAGCTCGTTTAAATATGGCAACAACTATCGAGGAAAAAACGGCATTGAGCAGACAACATCAGGAAGCCAACAAAGCTGTAAAAAGAAGTGCCAGAAGAGATCGAAGAAACTGGGCAAACAAACTAGCCGACCAAGCCCAGGCAGCGGCCGAATCCAATAATATGAGGGAACTTTACCAACTCACTAGAAGGCTGGCAGGTAAGAGCTATAATAGCTCTTCTCCAATTAGCTCAACGGACGGCACTCTCATAACTTCGAAAGATGGACAACTTGCCAGATGGACGAAGCACTTTCGGGGGGTTTTTAGCCGCGATGAGCAAGGCGCGGGCGGTCAATATGGGAATATTCCTGCACCACAACACCGTACCGGGAGCATGCCGGAGTTAAAAATAATAACGGACCCCCCAACTATATCCGAAATTAAAAATGCAATAAAGAAATTAAAACACGGTAAATCTCCAGGCATAGATGGTATCCCAGCGGAATTTTTCATGGCTGATCTGTCGACCTCGGCGCAGCTGATTCACCCCCTGCTCACGGACGTTTGGACAGCAGAAGACCTATCAAAAGAATGGAAAGTAGGAGCAATAATTAAACTTCCAAAAAAAGGAGACCTCAGACAATGTGAAAACTGGAGAGGAATAACACTCTTAAGAACCATAAACTCTTAACAACAAAATCTTCCTACACCACTCTTAACAACAAAATCTTCGCATACATTCTTTTCCAAAGGCTGTCAAGCGTGATGGAACCCACGCTGCGAGGTGAACAAGCAGGATTTCGGCCAAATAGGTCATGTGTTGACCATATTAACACCCTGCGCATTGAACAATCCCAGGAGTGGAATTCGCCTCTGTACTTAGTATTCGTGGACTTCCAAAGAGCGTTTGACAGCTTAAGACATCCGTATATGTGGACAGTTGGAGAAGAAAGGCGTCCCATCTAAGATCATAAAACTTATAAAAGCGCTGTACAGGGATACCACGTCACATGTTGTACATAAGGGCGTACTGGGCGATGAATTCGATGTACCATCGGGAGTCAAGCAGGGATGTGTACTGTCTCCTCTCCTGTTTATCATTGTCTTGGATTACATCATGGGTAAACTAGAGAACCAGAGGCATAACATGAAATTTCAGGAAAAGACTTGAAGACTTGGATTACGCGGATGACATCTGTCTTCTGGCGCACACCTATGACGACATGCAAAATAAACTGCAAGACTTGGCCACACTTGCAGACGAAGCGGGTCTTCAAATTAACATCCGGAAGACAAACAGCATGCGACTAGGGACAAGAAACGCCAGGAACTTCGCAATAGGAACCGAGTCAATTAAAGAAGTAACGGAGTTTCGTTATCTGGGAAGCATCATCACTGCAAATGGTGGAGCAGAAATGGACGTTGCAGCGCGAATAAAGAAGGCCAGACAAGCATTTGCAATGCTTAGAAACGTTTGGTCTTCCGCTCACTACACGACAAACACCAAACTGAGGATCTTCAAATCCAACGTGAAATCAGTTCTGCTCTACTTTGTTGTGAGACTTGGAAAACAATGGCTGGGATAACACACTCGCTGCAAGTTTTTGTGAATCGGTGCTTACGCAGAATACTGAAGACCTTTTGGCCAAATAAAATCTCTAATAAAGATCTTTGGGCACGTACAAGCACACATGAAGTCCGTCAAGAAATTAAAAGACGCAAATGGAAGTGGATCGGCCACACCTTGTGGAAACCAGAAGGGAACATTAATCGACACTCGCTGGAATAGAACCCCCAGGGGACAAGGAGTCGAGGACGACCAAAAATGACGTGGAGGAGAGCTGTATTGAAGGAGGCAGAGGACAACAGCAAAAGCTGGAACCAAGTCAAATATCTAGCGGCCAATAAGACGCGCTGGAGAACCTTCGTAGAGGCCCTATGCTCCCGCGAGGAGTGAAAGGACTTAATATATTTACCTCGGCTATTTTATCTTTAAAGCGTCATTGGACCATCGGCGCTCGCTTTTGTAGTGTGAGACGCCGTAACCGAATGGTGGCTCGCATGTTCTAGAAGGATGAGATCATTGCAGAAGCAAGTGTCTCGCAATCTAACTCTCTATTTTGTTTATATTTGTCGATAAAATTCCAGCAGCCGAACGGCGCCCGCTAGCCTTTGTAATACCCTACGCCTGCGCCATAACCGACGCGCGTCCCCCCCCCCTCCGCGGACCCTCGCCCTAGAACGCGAACCCTCCCCCCCGCGGACCCCCTCGGCTGGACGGCGGCGCTCGCTTTTGATACAGATATGTTTATAAATATTTGATAACAACCTTTGCTCACTGGCCGTCGTACAGGTTTGACAAAAAAATTATTCAATTATTAAAACGTGCACTTAAGGAAAAACTACACAAAAAACTTACAATTTTTAGAAAATATTTAAGAATAATAAAAGTTATCACACACTTTATATCCACGCACTGGCCATCCTACAGGTTTAACGAAGAAATTACACAGTCATTAACACGTGCACTTAAGGAAAAACTACACAAGAAGAAACCTTATAACTTTTAGAAGATATATAAGAATAACGAGTTTATATCCACGCACTTTATATCCACGTTTCACGAAGTGATCTGCCAGCGATAATAACGGTTAGAAAACAAGAAGGAATCAAAACAATTGCATATCAAATGCGCGGCACAGATACGCGGTATAGTTAAGGTGGTTCTTGCAGTAATTTGAAGTCACAAAAACAACTATTGTTACTAGTGACAAATATGAATGATTTAATATGTAAAAATCAGCATACATTAAAATTAATTATTCCGTAAGGTTTTTTCTCATTTAACCGTTGCTATAAACTGAAAATATCAGAGCAAAGTCAGAAATTTGACTAGAGTTGGTGATATAACTATAAATATGATCACGCCGGTAAAGAATAAAATATACTAAAATAGAAAAAGTATACGTCACAATTTCTACAATTCTGCGATAGTGAATATGTTCATACAACTTCCGAAAAAGATATGTTATCTTTATAACCTCCATTCAACGGTGGGAGAATGGTAGGACACGCGTCTTGTGCGTCAGCTGACGTGTGCGACGTTGCCAAGCAGCCACTCAAAACGGCCGCCATGACTCTCGTCGTGTCGAAACGTCGAAAGTTGCCGAAAGTTTGTCGAAAGTTTCGCTTTATTTATATACGGTACGGTCAATCAGTTTGGTGTCGCGTCAGTATCTTTAGAAATGTTTATTGCATCGATTAAACAGTTTTTTATTCGTTTATCTACTCGAGAAGTATGAACGTATTCCATGAATGTGCGATCTGACCCTCCTTTCCCTATTATCACCATGTAAAATTGACAAAGTTTACGGACATATATTTCCGGAACCAAGCGGTAAAAAAATTCGAAATTTTTCAGACACACTCTAGGAACGTTAACCTTTCATTCAATATCATATTTTCCGGGCTATCTACATTTGACCTAAATGCAAAAACCACCTTAACGTAGGAAATTTAAATCTCTCTTCGTAAATACGAAGTTTCTTTGTGAACTCGCTCTTATCACCGATGTAACTAATCATTTAAATATTTTTAAAGCTGCAAAAGCTCAACCAAACAATATGTCAATTAATTAGTCATATTGACACATTTCGTAGAAAATTAATTTTATTTAAAAATCATTTGGAAAAAGATACTCTTCATTTCTATCCCTCTTGCCAAATTCTCTTCGAAGAATTACGGCACAAGCTGTAATTTAAAAAAAACATTCACTTAATTGACTCATTAATAAGTCAGTTCGACACGCGTTTTACTGACTTCGAAAGTCTTAGAAGGGACTTAGTTCTGTTCAAATATCCTCTCACTGCGGAAATCAAAGAACAAAATTTAGACTTTCAAGAGGAAGTTTGCGATTTGCAAAATGATCTTTCCCTCAAAACTTGTCCAGAAAAAGGAGCGGACTTTTTTAAGATTTTAAATAATTCAAATTACCCTAATCTTAAAAATTTTGGTCTTCGAATTTTTTCCATGTTCGGATCCACATACTTATGTGAATGCTTGTTTTCGAAAATGAAAATTATAAAAACCGATAAACGTTCTTCCTTAAGCGATAAATCATTAACTTCATTAATGCGAGCTAGTTTGTCTAACATTCCTATAGATATCCCATCTATTGTAAAATCATGTAAACGACCTAGAAAATCGACTTAATATTTACAATATTTATTGTTCCTTTGATTTCCGCACTTTCGTTCATTAATGAATTTCACATTATTTTTCTTTTCAGTGGAGTAGGCCTACTGGGGAAACCACTTAAAAAAAAAAAAAACGCGTCAGCAATAGTACCCCATGGGTGGCGCGGAAACTATTGTCCTAATTATAATTACATATTCTAACAGTCTATATAACTAGCTATTTAATATTATTCGGAGGAGATTACAATTCCATCATGCTTATAGCACGCGCGACGCTCCTTTAATAAATAATAAATAAGATAGTCAATGTTAAAAACATATTGCTCTCCGTTTTACTCGATAAGTTTGCCCATTTAGATAAATTTGTATAACATTGTAGTGTATGGCCAGCTTAATATAATTATCGTACAACGTCTCCTAATGTAATTATGTTATGTAAGCAACATTGAGGTTCAACGATTTATTCAAAGTTACCTACTTACACTTATAAATAAATAAATAATAGTTATTTGTGCAACAAGTGCTGGAAGATGAAAATTCACGGGTGCGGAGTTGACGCACGAGCCGAAGGCGAGTGCGGTCACCGCACCCGGGAATTTTCAACTTCACGCACGTGTTGCACACCCTATTTTATGTTGCAAGTGCGTGGAAAGTGGTCCATCCCGCACGCGTCGCGTGCGAAATGTGCCACTTTCCAAGCACGTGTGACATAAATATATTTATAAAACAGTAATGGGCCATAATGGGCCATATATTTTTAACATTACACATATAATTAATTCTTGGCTCTTTACTCAGTCTGACTATATGGGGCATTTCATGCGAAGTGATCCACCCTAAAAAAATTTTTTTTTCTGATCGTGCTGAAATTTGCACAATCTATTGCCCTATTGACCATAATTATCCACACCAATTTTTTAGACATTTGTCCAACGCGTTGTCTACTTACAGGGGTTTAAAGTTTCGGCGTTGAGGCCGTCATGTTAAACTTCACACATCGATAATTTGTCGTAAACATTACCGATTTTAAAGAATGACCAGTGATTTTTTAAGTATTTTTTACACATTTTCGAGATATATTATGCATTATTAATAAAAAAGGTTAATTAATTGATATTTTTCAACATTAATAATAAATTCAGATTTTTCTTTAAGATCGACATCTTCGATTTTAATTTAAAAAATGCCAAAAAAAAAAAGAAAATTTTGTCAACAAGAAAGTATAGGAAGTCCAAGATGGAGAAATCACTCCTTAGTAAGTTACAACTCATTTTGTGTGCGAACTCATGATCCGTGCCGCCCGCGCCGCCGCGGCGGGCACCGATACATCGGGACCTGAGAGCCGCGACGTTCCACGAAACTCGCGATTTTCCATCGTCTTTATTAAATCGCTTTTTCTATTACCTATAACTTAATTCTTTATAAGTCAGCCGTGCATGTGTTTAAAAATATGATTTCTATTCAATTTTGTTTTGAAAATACGTAAACTATAAGCATGTATTATTATCAAATTTTTTCACCGTACATTTTTTTTTTAATGGTGAATGCTTTTAACGGACTTCCGCACCACCCTGGAGGTTCCGCTACCGGCGCGTTAGGTTTTTAGTGAACCTTCGCCTATAGCCCTATTATAACACTTTCCATACGTGAAATTTAACTTTATTTGCGAGACAATATGTTTGCACCCGTTTCACAAGTCAGACGTCTAATTTCGCTTAGCCTTGCACTTCCCCGTCTTTTGCATGCTCGTTTTCTTTTGTTTGTTTTTATTTTGGGGTAAATTTCGTAATCTGCAGCTGAAGAATAGCATTTGAGTATAAGCCTGTCATCGTCAGTGGGAATAACTGCATGGTACTTTTGAGTTCCCGATACCGTAACAGCTGCCGTAAACCTGCTTTTTAACAATTCAGCAGTATCTTCTTGATCGGATTTTTCACTGAAAAAGATGATCGTTTTATTCATATTCTCTTTTGCCCAGCGGTACAAATCATTTGGAGTTAAAATATGATTTTCTGCGGACAATTGCAGACTAGCTCGAGCTGCAAGTCTTTTTAAATTGCCACCTATACCATCACAAGGACCCTTTCCGTGAGCGGTGGCATGGAAATGCCATTCTGCTAAAATTCCAAAATCTTGTTTATGAAATTGAAGGTTTTTCAAATTATATTTATTTTTAAAATGCTGAGCAGCACCATCCGTGAAGTAAATTAATTTAGTCGGGTTAAAATGTTCTTTTAAATATTTTATAATAATTTTCTGGCATTCATAGACTGCTATCGTGTCGTGCTTCAAACTATCCGACAAAATTGCTATACTGCGGTGCTTCAACTCCTCTTGTTCTTTGTAGTATATGACCGCAGTAAATATTGAGCACTGATTATTATTCCAGTGGAAAGATTGAGCTGCATTTTGAACCACGAAAGCGTAATTTTCCGCAAAATCGCATTGTACGAGAATTGATTATCTGGCAGGTTTTTTTTAACTCATTCACATAGGTCGACTGTAATTTTGAAATAAAATCGTGAGGTTTAAGCTTGAACAGCAGTCTGCACAGTTGTTCAATAAATTCATCGATTTCGGCTATTTCAGTTTTCAGTGTGCTTCTGTCCGTATGCTGCCACACTTGAAACTCAATTCTTTCTACGTAATGTTCACGCAAGACTTTTCGTAGATGATTTTTCAGACTTTCCCCATTAGGGCATAATTCACATTTTCCGAGATGACATGAAGAAGTAGGGTTTCTACAAGTAATTTCTTGTAGGCAATCGTGGTACGACTTAAGAAAGAGACTCGTGTCTTTAGTAATTGCCTGCATGTGAATTGCATCTAGCATAAGTTTGACGTTCTCATGATGCGTACTAACACAAACGGTGTGCGTTCCACTACTTCCAGCAAGAACACAGTGACGTGGTCTGAGATCTGCAAATTTAGAAAATCCAATTGTTACATCGGAATGCTCCTTTATAAATTTCTCGTACAATTCCGAAAGATTGTATAAAATTAATCTTTTCTGAACTTGTTCCCGGGACCCGTCATCTTTTTTCACAGAAACAAAATCTTTCATTCCGGGTAGAAGCCGACTATTTTCGTCATTTGCATAAAATGCCTTAACAAGACTTTCTGTTTCAGAAGTTAATTTATTTCTTGCTTTCTTTGCATTTGGCAAAGTCAAAATTCCATGTTCGGCTACCATTTCTTTTGCCTTTCGAACTTGCGTTTCTGAAGCATTGAATTCGGCTGCTATTTTTTGTCGACCCCATGATTGGGGGGCGAGAGTAAGTAACATAAATTTCTCCGAATTGCTGGTGGAATTTCAAAATTTCGCCTTAATTTGCTCTAAGATTTCAACGCCTGCTTTATGATAGTCGTCATTACACCGTGATGTGTTTTCGCTTGAAGGCGTAGAAGCTAATTTTACGTCATATTCATCCGAAACATTGTCTACAGGATAATCAATCTCAGGAACATCGTCTGCATGGTCATCATTCTCGGAAATTACCATTTCCGTGTTTTCCTGCGAAAAGGAGGAGGGGTTTTCAAATTTCTGCAATTCTGTTCTGCATACCCAACATAATTTTCCATCCAGTGGCACTGGAATAGAAATTTTTGAACGCAAAGATTCAGAAATTATTCTTAACCCTTTACATTTCCCATCTTTTTTCTTATTTAAAGGATTTAAGCATCTATCACCCCAAGCTTTGGAAGGTGTTGACATGATTGAAAGCGTAGACCGTATAAGAATAATAGGCGATGTGTATAATAATATAACATTCCTTTAAAAATATTCGGCTCGGTCCACTTTCTTTATAGGAATCCGGGAACAAAATCATTTTCGAGAAGCACCGGTAACGAGACCAAATGGATCAGCCGCCTAGCGGCGTCTAATACACTTAAATCAATGCAGTAGGAGCAGGAAAATTTTACGGTTAAAAATTTAATAATAATACATGCTTATATTTTACATATTTTCAAAACAAAATTGAAGAGAAATCATATTTTTATACACATGCGTGGCAGACTTATAATAAAGGCGATGGAAAATCGCGAGTTTCGTGGAACGTCGCGGCTCTCAGCTCCCGATGTATCGGTGCCCGCCGCGGCGGCGCGGGCGGCACGGATCATGAGTTCGCACACAGAATGAGTTGTAACTTACTAAGGAGTGATTTTTCCATCTTGGACTTCCTATACTTTTTTGTTGACAAAATTTTCTTCTTTTTTTTGGCATTTTTTTAATTAAAATCGAAGATGTCGATCTTAAAGAAAAATCTGAATTTATTATTAATGTTGAAAAATATCAATTAATTAACCTTTTTTAATAATGCATAATATATCTCGAAAGTGTGTAAAAAATACTTAAAAAATCACTGGTCATTCTTTAAAATCGGTAATGTTTACGACAAATTATCGATGTGTGAAGTTTAACATGACGGCCTCAACGCCGAAACTTTAAACCCCTGTAAGTAGACAACGCGTTGGACAAATGTCTAAAAAATTGGTGTGGATAATTATGGTCAATAGGGCAATAGATTGTGCAGAAAAAAAAATTTTTTTTAGGGTGGATCACTTTGCATGGTGTTTGAAATGTAGGCAATAGAACGAGGAGAGATCATATATCTGACATCTGGTGCGACGTATTCGTATCAACTTCATAAAGTCGAGTCACGAGAGATGGCGATACTAGCGTCGTCATGCATGTTTGCCGCGCGCTCAGCGCGGGTCGCATAGTAACGCGCGCGGGAAAGAGTGAGTGTTGCGCGTGCGCGAGGCGGATGTGTGCGAGCCTGCGGTTCACCGGGCGAGCATTCGTTTCCGGTCCTTTGTCGAAGTAAGAGCGTTCTCGTATATGAGACGTGCCGGTAGAACAATTAAGAAAAGCGAATCGTAACGTGTGGCTAAAACAGATTGTATTCCCGTATTTCACTATCGTTGTGAACTTGTATATCTGAGAAGTGGCGAGCAGATCATTTCTGCAAGAGATAGATTTGATTGAGATACGCCACGGGACTATACCGGCCTGACGAACGACCACACCATCACCGCTGCGTGTGAACGCATGAAGGAAGGGCCGCCATTACAGCATCGTGATACCTCACGAAGGAACAGCAGCCATTGAAATATATGAGATGCTTGACGGCCTACGAAAGAGAGATAGATTCTTAAAAGGAAGAATATATCATGCAAGCAGAGATCTCTCCAGTAAAGAGGTAAATCTTAGATTTCTGATAACCACAGATCCTTTCCGGGTTTCGAGAGTCACTCGTACAATCGAGTGTTGTGGTGGATTAATATTCCCGTCTCCTTATTGCGATCTTGGTTACAGATTTCTGGAGAGATTATGCGAGGCTAATGCCCTCAGTGAGAAGTGTTGACTATAAACCGATAACATCACCGTAACATCACATTTAACGCGTTAAATGGAGTCAAATCTGAGCTCAGTAAAACTTTTTTTAATTGTATTTTTCCTGAGGTTGCAACCGATATATCATCATTCCTTTATTTTCTCAAAGTTTAATTACTCAATTCACGTCGACGAAACTGATTGTCATTTTGTTCGAAAAAGCAATCTTTCTAAATACATACTCGCGTTACTTATATTACATACGGCGTTGCTCATATTACGATATTTCTTTTGCGTTCAAGACTATTTCACGTTAAATTTAAGTAAAGATTCCTTCGTACGTTTACGAATTTCATAACGTCTGCTGTAAATATAACCTGATTTCTTTTCGAACTATGCAAGACTACGGCGATTAATGACATATTATTTGTATAGATTGATACGTCTTTCCTTATCGAATAGGATATTTACAAAACAGTGACGTATAATTTGGTATAATACTTCTCTCGCATTCTCGATTATCATCTGATTTTATTTCTTTTGCAAAGATTAGCTACATTCAAAGCCATTGGCTATTCGAACGAGAAGGAAGTTACGTTACAAAGGAAGATACGACGTATCAATCTATCTCTTACATGTAATTGATTTTCTATGAATTATGCTTATCTATTTATGTGTAATTATTTACTTTATATGTGATCTGTTTCATACGAATGGTCTGATTATCCGAATCTATTATGATGCAAGCTATGATCTGACAAACAATTGTAATTGAAATTACGTACAATCCATGGAAACATTAAACGAATATCGCTGATTGTAAAAATCAGGATTTAGAATTCATGGAATGAGTTGAGTATTACGAGTCGTATTTAATTGTTCCAGCTGAGAAAAGGACCATTCGTTTGAGAATTATTCTATATATTATGTGACTTGCATTTTTATTTTATGTGAATTATTTCAAACATGTTTAATGATTTTCTACTTTGAATATTCAACTGAATATGTGAATATATGATCTCTCCCTCGAATAGTAAAAAGCGTGTGTCGTTTCCTCCCCTCATTAAATCACAAGCCTAGGCTCATGCGTGAGCTTGTACAAAACACATGGAATGCCCCATATTTAAGTATAACCAATCTCAAAGCTGTTGTGGTTCAATATAGTCTCTACAGTTGTCTCTTAAGGTTGGCTATAATACATTACGAGATTATTTCACAAGTTTATCCAAATGATATAAGTGACTGTCAAAGCAATGTTAACCATATACATAGTTTTACATTAACCGATAACTTTAAAAAATGATGGTAGACTTGAAATACTACTACAGCTTTGAAGATTGCAAATATATCTAAACGAAGAGATTAAGGAGGTTCAGGTGCTACAAAAAAATGCAGCCAGTTTCATGAAATTTTAATATGTTGTTCTGGAATGCAAAATAAAATTATGTGAATTTTTAGGGAATTTTTTAGTTTTGTTTATAATGCAAGAAAAATGCAAATGATAAGGAAAGAGAAATATGCACATGTAACTTAATAAACTCTATCTCTATATATATAAAATAGAATTCTGTGTGTATGTATGTTCTTTATACACTCTTAAACTATTCGACCGAATTTTTACCAAAAGTATATAAAATAGGGGTAGAATTTTCCGCAGAGTGTTATAGAGTGTATAGTTTTTCGTTACCAATCTTTTTTTGGAAATCGGTATCCGAAATTTTTCCAATTTTTCGGGAAATAATTGACCGAATCTTAAAGAATTGTAAATAAAAAGGGGTAGAATTTCTCGGGGAGTGCCATAAAGTGTATAATTTCTCGTTACCGATCTTTAACCGGTATCCGAAATTTTTTCAATTTTTCGGGAAATAATTGACCGAATTTTAAAGAATTGTATATAAAACGTTGTCTTGCGCAAATACTACATACTTATAATATTTGTTGTAATGCCTGTTGTGAAAGTTCGATTTGAGATTGAAATTAAATTCAAATAAGAAATAGTATTCAGTGAATACCGTTACGAATTGACGTTTTGTCTCGCATGAATTTTGTTGCGTTTAAGTTTGTTACAAAGCTGAAACTTCAAGTCAAACGAACATAACGCGAGCAGTATTGAAATTGCAAATATAATCAGTTTTAAAATGTGAGTCAGTGATATTAATTGCAAATATTAATTGTAATAGTTCTAAATTGTGAACTTGTGTGTGTTAATAATTTTTGTGAGTACGGGAAGAGCGGAGATTGGAAACGTGAGGGAAAGCACGCGAGCGAGCAACGCACGCAATATTTTGAAATAGATAAGTAAAACGTCGTTTTCCGTAAATAACACATACTTACAATATTTTTTGTAATGCCTGTTGCGAAAGTTTGATTAAACGTGAGGGAAAGTACGCGAGCGAGCAACGCAATATTTTGAAATAGATAAGTATGCCTCCGAAAAAGAGAAATCTATTGGACAAATCAGTTTAAAATCTAAGAAAATTAAATTATTAAGAGAAGCAGAGACGACTCAACAGCGTGAAGCTCGACTTGAAGAAAATCGAAAATGAAATGCCGAGTCGAGGGCAGCGGAGACAGATTCAACAGCTTGAAGCCCGACTTGAAGAAAATCGAAAAAGAAATGCCGAGTCGAGGGCAGAGGAGACGACTCAACAGCGTGAAATTCGAGTAGAAAAAGATCGGTTACGACATGTTCAATCAAGGAAAACATTTATGCGGTCCGATTTGAAATTAGAGGCATTTAGTTATGATCCAAATTACGAATATCAATTTCATCCAAGAGTAATAATTGGAAAAATGGATGTAATATGTGATTATTGTCAAGCAAAAAAGTTTAAAACTGAAGCATCTGGAATGTGTTGTTCAAACGAAAAAGTTAAGTTACCGCTTTTAAATCAGTCACCCGACACACTTTTTATGTCAGGAATTACGTCAGAATCAAAACATTTCCTACAAAACATAAGGAGATATAATTCATACTTTCAGATGACATCTTTCGGAGCAACTGTAACAGTTGGAGAAACTGGCTTTATGCCTACATTTAAAGTGCAAGGTCAAATTTATCACGGAGCAGGATCAATACTTCCTTATCCTAATGAGAATCCGAAGTTTTTACAAATTTATTTTATGGGTGATGAACAAGTAGAAGTCGATCAACGCTGTGAAAACATTACAGGAATAAGGCGAAACATTGTTTTAATAATGCAGAGATTATTGCATCAAAATAATAATTTAATAAAGATATTTAAAACGGCATTGGACAGAATGCCTACGGATGAATACAAAGTTATAATACGAGCAGACCAGTTGGCGAACATGAACGTCGTTTCAATGCTCCAACTATTAATGAAGTGGCAGTTGTAATAGTTGGAAATGAATATGATAGGCGAGATATAATTATTCATAGAAGGAGCGAAATTTTACAATGTATTTCAGAAACACATAGATCATATGATGCTCTTCAGTATCCATTAATATTTTGGCAAGGTGAGGATGGATATCACTTAAATATAATGCAAATTGACCCTAGCACTGGTAGAACTACGAATAAAAAAGTAAGTGCTAAGGATTTTTATGCATATCGAATAATGATAAGAGCTGGTTTAGCAAACCATATTTTAGAATGTCGCCAGTTTTTTCATCAATTTATTGTTGATATGTACGCCAAAATTGAGAGTGAACGTCTTCTTTATATTTGGTTAAACCAAAAGAAACTTCGAGTGGATAATTATATTCATTTACGTGATGCTGTGGTAAATGATGGAAATGTTGCAGACATTGGACAAATTGTTATATTACCGGCTACATTTACAGGAAGTCCAAGATATATGCATGAATATGCTCAAGATGCAATGACATATGTTCGAACATATGGGCGTCCTGATCTCTTTATTACATTTACATGTAATCCAGCTTGGTCTGAAATTAAAGAACAGCTTTTGAATGGTCAGGCATCAACTGATCGGTATGATTTAACAGCAAGAGTTTTTAAGCAAAAATTAACCAAACTAATGTATTTAATAACTAAAAGTGAAATTTATGGGGAAATTCGCTGTTGGATGTACTCAATCGAGTGGCAAAAAAGAGGCCTTCCACATGCTCATATCTTAATATGGCTTAAGGACAAAATTCGTTCAAATCAAATTGATAGCGTTATTTCGGCGGAGCTTCCGAATCCAGAAGAAGATCCTATACTTTTTGAAATTATTACTAAGAATATGATTCATGGACCGTGTGGACCACTGAATCGTAATTCTCCTTGCATGAAGGAAGGACAATGTACAAAAAAGTACCCTCGCGAACTGAAACAGGAAACTCAGACTGGAAATGATGGCTACCCTCTTTATAGAAGACGAAAACCAGGAGAAGGAGGATACTCTGCGATTATCAAATTTAAGAGAAACAACCAGTATAGACAAATTGAGGTAGATAACAGATAGGTTGTACCTTATACTCCTCTGCTTTCAAAAATATTTCAAGCCCATATCAACGTTGAATACTGTAATTCAGTAAAGTCCATTAAATACATTTGTAAATATGTTAATAAGGGCAGTGATATGGCAGTTTTTGGATTTGCGAAAGATAAAACGACAATAGATGAAATTGCACAATATCAGATGGGAAGGTATATCAGCAGTAATGAAGCAGTTTGGCGTATTCTGAATTTCTCAATTCACGATCGTTATCCAACTGTTGTCCATTTAAGTGTTCATCTAGAAAATCAACGAGTTTATTTTACGGAAAATAACGCCAAGAGAAGATCAATGCAACCACCAAATACAACATTGACAGGCTTCTTTCTTTTGTGTCAACAAGATTCTTTTGCGAGAACATTGTTGTATTCAGAAGTACCAAAATATTATACTTGGAATACATGTTAAAAAAATGTTCTGCTAAGAGGAAACAAGGTGCGCGAGTACCAGGATATAATGTGTATGCAACAGAAGCCTTAGGACGTGTGTATACAATTCACCCAAATAATGCTGAATGCTATTATCTGAGATTGTTGCTTCACACAATCAGAGGACCGACTTCTTTTATATCATTGAAAACTGTCAACGGAGAAGTATGTCAAACATATAGAGAAGCGTGTCAAAAGCATGGTTTACTTGAGAATGATAAACATTGGAAACAACATTGTTTGAAGCTTTCTCTCACATGCTTTCCAGGTCAACTAAGAAATCTTTTTGCAATTATAATAACAACTTGCGGGCCCTCAAATCCAAATAGTCTGTGGGGGACATATAAAGAAAGCATGAGTGAGATATTCTAAGAGAAGCGCACAGAGTTAATTCCATCATTGAATTTTACATCTGAAATATTTAATCAAGCTCTCATATTAATTGAAGATAAATGTATATCAATAAACGGAAAAAATTTACATCAATTAGGAGTAGAAGCACCTATGTGAAGTGGATATGAGGGACTTAATAGGGACATTTTGCGAGAAAAAAATTACAATATTGATGAGTTGGAAAAATTTGTGGAAAATAATAAACCACTCTTGGTTGATGATCAAAGATTGGCATATAATACAATTCTAGATAAAATTACAAATGGAAAAGGTGGAATTTTTTTCATTGATGCACCAGGAGGGACAGGAAAAACATTTATGATTAATTTGCTGCTTGCTGAAATACGAAAGCAAAATGAAATTGGTCTTGCAGTAGCATCATCTGGAACTGCATCAACATTATTGGATGGAGGTAGAACAGCACATTCAGCATTAAAATTACCTTTGAATCTTGCAAACTCAGAAACTCCAATTTATAATATTAGCAAGAGTTCTGGACAAGCACAGGTATTAAAAATGTGCAAAGTAATTGTGTGGGATGAGTGTACTATGGCACATAAGAGAGCTCTTGAAGCACTTGATCGAACTCTGCAAGATATAAGAGGAAATAAGCGGTTAATGGGAGGAGCTATTGTAGTTTTGGCGGGAGATTTTCGCCAAACATTGCCAGTTATTCCGCAATCGACACCAGCGGATTAAAGAATTGTATCTTTGGAAACACATACAGAAAATAAAATTGACGACAAATATGCGAGTTTATATACAGGGAAATGTAAGTGCACATAACTTTGCGCATGAATTGTTGCGTCTTGGTGATGGAAAATTCTTGACTGATTCAAAAACAAATTTAATTTCATTTCCAAAAGATTTTTGCACATTGGTGTCCTCGGTTCAAGAAATTGTGAACAAAGTTTTTCCAAATATATGCAATAATTTTAAAAATCATAAATGGCTTTGCGAAAGAGCAATTTTGGCACCTAAAAATGATAACGTTAATGATATTAATATACAGATACAGGATCAACGTCCTGGGTCCGCGACAACATACAAATCTATCGATTCTGTTCATAGAAAGTGAGCAGGCTGTATTTTATCCTATTGAATTCTTAAATTCTTTGACGCCAGCAGGAATGCCACCACATAGATTAATTTTGAAAATTGGATCACCAATAATATTATTGCGAAATTTGGATCCACCTAAAATGTGTAATGGAACTAGGTTAAGTGTGAAGAAACTTATGCCAAACGTAATAGAGGCGACAATATTAACTAGCAGTGCTAAAGGAGAAGATGTGTTCATTCCACGCATTCCTATAATACCTACTGACATGCCTTTCGAATTTAAGCGATTGCAATATCCAGTACGACTTGCATTTGCAATGACTATAAATAAAGCACAAGGACAATCACTAAAGGTGGCAGGTATTAATTTAGAAAGTCCATGTTTTTCCCATGGTCAACTATATGTTGCCTGCTCAAGAGTGGGCACGCCAAAAGATTTATACATTTATGCACCGGAAGGAAAAACAAAAAATATTGTTTATCAGAAAGCATTAGAATAATAAATCAGTCATAATTAACACAAGGGTGGGGGCTGGGGGAGGTTTTTAGCCGGTGCAAGTCCGGCATAACCTTAGGGACCGGCTCTAGGGTATGCATTAGGCATTTTCCTCCTCCAACGAGAAAAAAAAAAGGAATATCTTAAAATTGGCGTAAATTAGACAACATACAATGTTGGAAACTGGTTTTAAAATTAAACAAATTTTTCGAGAAATATTAAGTATTAATGAACAATATTTCTTTAATGATAATACTCATCTTTTAATAATTTTCTGAATAAATGAAGTAGTATGAAGAAAAACGACTCCCGGGCGAAGCCCGGGTAACCAGCTAGTTTACAAATAAATGAATGAAAGAAAGGGGAAGGTTATCACACATTTCGTAGAAAAATCAATTATTAAAGCATAAATTGCTTGATTTTTCGTCTGCTAGAAATAAACGCAAGCAAATAATGGCAACAGTGCAAATGAGTATAGTAAAGGTTATACGGCGGGGCATATATTTGAATAGAAGTTGCGATATCTCAGGTAGAACACGAAAGTCACAATAAGGTCAAAAGACGTCAAAATGATGGTAAAATAATGATGAAATGACAAAAAAATCATTTTGCCGTCATTTTGACATCATTTTGTATGAAACATTTTTGGTTACGTTTATCGCAGTATAACAACCTATGTATCAAAATAAATAATACTTTTTATATGACATTTTTTGTTTTATTTATCACAAGTTGGATGATAAAAAGTTAAGTAATACTTGTTCTGCAACATCTTTGGTAACATTTTCGTATCATAACTTATATATTAATTATAACTCTTGATTAATTATAACTTATAAATGGATAAAATTTTTTATCAGAATCACATGCAAAATCACATCAGAATCACTTGTAAAAGAGAAAGTATTTAAGTATTCTAAAATATTGTTCAAAATCTTATTAGATTTAATAAGTTGAGGTTTTCCATTAATCTCATTTCTTAAAAAAAGTATTGTTTTATCTTTGCTTTTATTACGATATTTATTAACAAGTATATCATAACTTATGCCAGATTCGGCTAATCTTTTTTGCATACTAGCACTTATAACATTATTCATAGGCTTAAACGAAGATAATATTTTCTTTGTATTTGCATTTTTTTCTATCCTTATCAAAACTTCTTCAATTGATTTTTTTGACTCTATTATTTCAGCTATATCCAAAAAAGTTACAGACAATTTTTCTAATAATTCAACATCGAATCGTGCATTATGTGTGCACCATCATTGACAATGAAAGAAGTTCTGTTGCTGGGTGGTTAATTTATAACCATTTTTTTTATTAGGATATTTCTTTCGAAACAGAGATAATGTATCAGAAAATCCTAGAATATAATTTTTATATTCTAGGTACTCCATGTAAGAGAGACAACTCTTTAACTGCTAAAATAAAACGAATAGAATCAAATGAACAATTATGAGCTACCAGGATAAATTTCTTTTCTATATTTTTAAAATACTCTAATAATTTAAGAAATACCATTCGCCGAGGGAAAGTAACAACTTCTTCTCCATTATGGAATAATTGTTTATTGACTCTACTCAAGCCATTAATTTTTGTTGCTTGATTGTCAATTGCTTTTGTAGGAGTAATAAACGAATTGAATTGTAGCTCTTCGCATTTCATACATATTTGTAAAATTTCACGAGATAAGTCGAAGCCTCCGGTCTCTAAATCAAAGAAGACTACAGCAATATCTTGCGTATTGTAATTAAAGTTGTCATCAGTCACCTTCTTTATGCAATTTTCTATACCTAATGTTTCGTTAAACAATCCCATATTACTCTTGTATGTATCACCTTCTATTTGCTCTTTCCTATGCCGCAACTGGGACCTTTTAGATTTCAATTCTAATCGTCTTTTTTTAAACTGTGGTTTACCTACTTTTTCTTTTTTTTTAATGATATTTTGGTTGAGCGTTCAACATATTTATTCAGTTGACTATTTCAGGTAAAATTAATCACATCCATTGAACGTCGCAGGTAGTCTGTGCCATAATTTTTTTGAGCAACAGTGCAAGCAAATCGATAGTCAGCGGATTCAGAGGTGCTGTATGAAATTTGTTTTGGTGCCTTACTACACATTGAATTATTTAGACTTTCATTTGTTTGACTGCTAGCTGCTGCAGCAAATTTTTCTGCATTATCTGCCAGTTTTGTGAATGTATTTTTCAAGACCTCGAAAAGAATCGCATTTTTCAATCTAATATATAATAGTATAATAGTATAATAATAGTATAATTTTCTTTATCAGCATAATCTTGGTACCATTGGCTACAATTTTCGTGGTAACCAAAAATATGATATGGGATGTTCTTTAAAGCAGCTTGAACTTTCGATATATTACCTTGATTCTGTTTGACTGCGTATAATGTGAAACATCGCTAAAGGTGTTTTATAGTATCATTAGATAACTCACGATCAGGATCTGAAACTTTATGTTGTGCCTCGTATAAGAACGAGAGTGTGCAAATGAGTGTAGACGATGAACACAGGAAGTATACTAAATGCGTATATTTATTATAGCGAGACGTATTGTACAAGGGCCTAAGACTGACTGTAGTTGTGGTGGCGCGCACGTACTGCCCTAGGAACGTGGCGCACTCTCTGTCGACACGCTCGTGTAGCGTGTGGTCCCCAACATCTCCCTCCTAAAATAGAAAGATTATTGTTCGGAGTACGATTTGACATTTGGGTCCAGCACCAGTCTTCTCGGTGGAGCCCGATCACGAGCAGTACGTCTTGGGGTCGCATTTACTACATCTTCGTGGACTCTGTTATCGGGATCCTGGGGCCTAGGTGGTTGTTCCACAACGGCCGGGGCGATAGCTGGTCCAGGGTCCAAATCCGAATTGAAGTCGGTGTACATCCAAGTGTCGTCCTCTGCTAAGCCTTGCGCAGGAGTGTTAGTTCCACCCCTCCAGATGTGGATTATGTGTCTTTCAACGTCCTTACCATTGTCGAGACGTATGACACAACGTACTTCGGATAAGACTTTAAGGATGTTGCCTTGCTCACGTTTATCGTTCCGGGTGAGCACTATGACACGATCTCCAACTGATAAACGTCGTTGGCGGGAGCCATGGTGCTTCGTAAACTGATTTTTCATATTTGTTTGTTTTGTTACGAGATCAGGTGGGACGTCTTCTTCCTCCTCGAGTTTGGGAAATAGTTTTGAGAAAGGTGAGTTGATTTGGCGTCCAAAGAATAACTCTGCAGGTGACTTCCCTCCTGGTGCTGACGCACAGGGCGTATAGCGGTAACTGTGGAGGAATTCGTACAGTGTTTTTTTCCAATTAGATGGGTCTTTAGCTATGGCTCTCTTTACTGTGTCGACTGTTCTCTCAGCTTGTCCATTTGATTGGGGATGGTTGACCGGTGATAATAAATGAGTGATCTGTAGGTTCTTGCAGAGGTCAGCAAACAGTCCTGACGTGAATTGGGTGCCATGGTCGCTGATTAGAACTTCTGGCGGTCCGTACCTGGTGTTGTGAGGCGGAAGTCGCCGTGTCGTTATTTCGACACCTAGCTGTCAGCGCTTCTTCCGAATCTTGCCAAACTCACCTGAGGTGGCATTCCGGGTGTTGCAAGTGGCATCCAGGTCACTCGCCCGGAAGCAAAAGCGCTGACAGCTAAGTCAGCATCGCGGAAGCTAATACGCGAGAGATAAAAGCCCGCCCTTCCGAGAAGCGGCGGGCAGTCTGGAACGTAAGACTAATCGCGCACGACCGACGTAACTAATTATAATATATTGAGCGCCCGCAAGTCAGGGCAGTGTATTTAAGAAGACATCTGTACTCTGTCAAGTTATATTTTATTAAACGTTGTTACATCAAGACTCTGTCAATTGATTCTCTCAACCTCCGGCGGATCCAAAAGAACTCAGTGCCGACCCTGATCCTCAAGGCACGGCACAACACTGGAGAAGACTTCATGGCACAATTCCACAGTGCGATTTGCCGAAATTGTGGGCGTGATGGCTACATCGAAAAATTTGGAATATGCGTCCACGAAAATAAGGATGTACTGGCCGTCGATAGGACCAGCATAATCAATGTGCATACGTTCCAGTGGTCTTTTCGGGATAGGCCACGGATTGAGGGGTACCTTTATTGATAACTTTTGAGTCGGAGCACATGCGTCGCACTGGCGAACAAGATGTTCGATGTCATCAGAGATTTTCGGCCAGTAGACGTATTTCCTGGCCAGTTGTTTCACTCTTCTGACGCCCGGGTGACCTTTGTGGAGAGCAGTCAAAATTTCGGGTTGCATTATCTTCGGGATGATTACTCTGTCGCCTAACAGCAGCGTTTCGTCTACGGTACTGAGATTGTCACGGCGTTTCTTGTAGTGTTCCACGATTTCTGTACCTATAGTGATTTTCCAACCACTTGCGA
>JASTWL010001440.1:0-38285 GCA_035220575.1 Temnothorax rugatulus | reverse complement strand
AAAGCACATAAATTGAGGAACATTTTAAGACTACAACCAATTCGCTATCTGTATTTTAACTGGTACTTTACTCTTGTACGTATGGGGTGCTCACGTTGGGGACGGCTGAAGGGGATGAGCACGGAAATCTCATTGTGCATATTTTGAAAGCACATAAATTGAGGAACATTTTAAGACTACAACCAATTCGCTATCTGTATTTTAACTGGTACTTTACTCTTGTACGTATGGGGTGCTCACGTTGGGGACGGCTGAAGGGGATGAGCACGGAAATCTCATTGTGCATATTTTGAAAGCACATAAATTGAGGAACATTTTAAGACTACAACCAATTCGCTATCTGTATTTTAACTGGTACTTTACTCTTGTACGTATGGGGTGCTCACATTTGGGTCAGCCAAAGGGGATGAGCACGAAAATTTCATTGTACATATTTCGAGAACATAATCTAGAAACATTTTAAGACAAGAATTATTTCACTTTCTGTATTTTAACTGATATACTTTACTCTTATATCAGTAGTATATAGATCTTTTTTATACATATCTTTTAAACAATTATAGATAGACTAATTTTGTTTAAGGCATTTGAAAGCACATAAAGAGCCCAAAATTCTAGTATATATATTTTTTATTTTATATGTAATTTTAACAAGTGGGGGTGCTAACTTACGTTAAGCCAGCACCTCCACTTTCAATTGTGATTTCCCGCAAAACCGCTCGAGCACAAAAATCATGAATAGAGCACATAATTAGCACATAAAGAGCACTTAATTTCTGCATATGTGTTCTTCCGGTTTTTTGTGGATGGGGGGGGGGGGGTGCTAACTTAACAGACATGAATAATCGCTCATCGCGGATATAACGTAGAGTCATCATCATCGATTGTTTCATATTCTGTGTGACGTGGTAGATGTGATCTTCCTGATGAATTTCCTGGTCGAGGCATGTTGGCCCTATGACCGAAACTGAGGGAACACATAACGTCACACTTATTTTGATTTCCGAGGAGCGCAAAGGAGGTTGAGCTCGCGAGTTATTCGTTCTGACTGAATATTTCGGCGAATAACGTTTACTCCGGTTACCATGAGCGGACCCCCGTAAGAGTCGCACGTTATCGAAGTGTGTGCGGAGGACCGCGTTGTAAATAGTGTCCCGCGTCTCTCGCCACCACGCGAAAGTACCGAATTGTATCAGGGATCATGACACGTAGGTCATGAACATTGTATCACAATTATTGTCCTGTTAATGATATTTTTACCTTACAGCATACGACTTATTTCTTTTGTGTCTCGTCTTCGCCTAATCATAACCAACCTCCTCTAGGGTCGGCCCTTAGCCGAACCGCGACCCTCTACCGCGGATTGAGCAGTCGTCGCGAGCGACAGGAGCGGAGTATTCGAGTTAGAGTATTGAGAGTATTGAGAGTATTTAAATAGTTGAGAATGGTTAGAGTCTTGCGAGTATTCTGAGTTATCGAGAGTAAACCGGTGGTGTGGCCGTCTCCACACCTGGCGCCCAACCTATTCCATGTTCCGTACGTTATATTGTATTCTGCTCTGCTATTCGCTCAAGCTATTTGTAACGCGGTGCCGTCGCGTATAACATCCTCGTGGCCGACATGAAATAGCGTCGCACAATTATTAATGTATTATTGCTAACTTACTGTAGACATCACTGCTTTAAACACTTTCATATTTTCTTAGAATTAAGAGTTCTTACAATTTTATCAAGATTATCAGTCAATACAACTTTTTGGATTATAGTATGTAATTTGTTTTAGTGTGATAATTAGTTTCTTTACTATCATTATTCCACTACACTATATCAATTTGATTTGCTTTACATTAATTCTGCATCGAATGAAGAACGGTGAAATACGACACTGCCGTGCTCAGTAACTATAATAATAACACATAACTTTTTATTTTTATCTATCTATAAAATATATTTTACATTCAACACTATTTTGAAAGATATTCTTCTTACCGTAGCAGCACCTTCTAATGATCCCACAAACAATCCAGCAATATTCATAGTGAACGCCTTGGTACCTCTTTGCAAGAGAAACAGTATCATTTTTTGTATTTGCAACGGAGCTACGTACCACTGAACGTTGTACCTACGTGATGATTAATTAATAATTGAGAAATATAAATAAAATCTGTGTTTGCAAACAGTTTTATTATACCTTTCTTAAACTACGAGTATATTAAATGTATTTTTTATTACAGTGATCCATATAACGAATATGTGCATATTTGTTGTACGGATATACATATAATATAATTTTATCGCATAAAATAATCTCTTACACGGTGACAAAAACGTTATTATTATGATCCATAATTTCTTGCGCAATATAGTTGCCTATAAACATGTAAGTCAAGAGATACATCATAAATATTAATCGTAATGAAAGTTCTTCAATATCACATTCAAAGGATATCATCTGAAAAATCTAAAATACATGGATATTGCAATAATTGTCATAAAAATTAAATCAATATTATAAAGAAATAACAATTAATTAGAATTGTCTGAATGAAAATTTAGTAGTAACTAATCTTATTACTGTTATTTATGAGTATATATCATAAAACAAAGGCAGTAGTTACCAGAAAAATATTAAGACTTCCGCACATTACACCGGTTATTATCAAAAGGACGAACATTATTTTAAATCTAGATATTGTCGAGTTAGAAAATCTTCAAATAAAAATATTATTATATGCGCGTATTTTATATCCTAATTATTACATATGTGTATATATATATATATATATATATATATATATATTTCATATTGCTTATTAAATACTAACTTCATAGCTTTGCGATGCATATCCACAGCACAAATTAATCCCTTGTATATCAAATATTCGTTTTGCAAGCTGTTTTTTCGTAGAGTTTCGAGTGTCATTGCATGTGCGATACGATAACTGCAAATGATTCTTTTGGCATCATTAAATGGCCTTTCTATTTTTACAATTTGATAGATTTTTTATATTTGTTTTTATATTTATTTTCTTACCAGGTAATTTGAAACATTCCACATGCATGTTGTGAGTAAACTATGACCATTGTTGCTGTCGCTATCATTGCAATAAACCCAATAAAAAAGGCTGCATTTGTATGGAAATATATCAAGTAGAAGTATCTTTCATCGACAAAGTATTCTGTCACAAGCAGCGGCGAAATATGTGCGCGAGTTTCATTTATAGAGAGTAAGGTGTAAAAAACGCGCGACCAAATTGGGTATAAAATTAAAATAATTGCGATAAATATAACAAGCACTGAAAAATGTTTAAGAATCAATTATTTCGATAAGAAGTTTATTATAAACTCGCCGCGTTTAGTTTTTCAAATATAATATTCCAAATATAATAATTCGCGTTCAAAGTAAATCTAAAGCAGTCGTCTTACATGTAAACACAATCGTGTAACGTTTTGCATAGATAGCATACTGTTTTATGATATTGATTTCATTTTCGTCAGTTAACTCGTTACAAGTATGCTGCATTTGCTCCAGCAAACACTTTATCTGTCAATATTGCATACTATTTCACTTAATCATATTTTTAAAAAAATTTCTTGTTTGTATTCTGTAACAAGACCTATTTTTCGGAAATATTTCCAAAGAATTGATCTTTTTATACAATACAACTTGTTTCCGAAAAATAATATATATGAATACAATATATATATAATATACCGCATGACACTCGAGAAATTATTGAAACTGAATAGCTAATATTTATGTAATTAATTAGCAAAATGAAATAAATTAAACGTATTATACTACAGAAGAATTTCATAATTATTATCTGCATATTGCGTGAAAAGAATATCTGTTTATTATATACATGTAAAAATAAAATCTATAAAACAAATAAAAATTTGGTTAATTGCATAACTCAATAATATAACATGTGCATTTAAGAAATATCGACATAGATATTTTCATGAAAGGAATATCCCCAGAATTCTTCAAAAGCTCAGTTATTAATGATAGATAACATATGTAAATTTTTAAAGTTTTGAAGAACGCCTCAATTATTGCGTCAGTTCAGTAGCCATCTCGAACTGATTATTGAGTTATGCTATGAACTGAATTGTTGATCCTTTTTTATAACATTAATTTTTACAAGTTTATATATGACTTTTCTTTTACACTACATGCTGGTACAAAAACTGGTCTCTTTCTATAGCGTTTAATTTATTTTCTGCTTTCTGCTTATCATAAAATGAAATCGATTTAGTTTCACGAACTTCCCAATTGTCATCCAGTATATTTTACTTACGACTTCGATGTTAATACTAAATAAACTATATTTAATTGCAAAGGTAATGTAAAATAATGCAGATGCAAGAACATTGATGAGGAGATCTGGAGTACATTGTGATGTCAGAAATGTTGCAAACTGCAAAGAAATTTTTTTATATAATTTTGCACTAAAATTATTATTTTCTTATGCAACTAGAGAAAGGCTCTAAGTCTTTAATTGTTTTACAATGTATCATAATTTGACATGAGAAATCTATTTAACTGCAATATATTAAGCGAAATTAGAAATCAATTTTCTTTATATGTAATAACAAACACATGTTATAAAATCAATATCAATATATTTAATATTGTGACGGTCTTATAACGATTTTGGTATATTAAAACGCAAAATAAAAGATTGCTAAAAATAACGTTATATCTTTTATCTTGTTACTAGACATTACAGACGCGCGCGACGCGCGCGCTATTTAACTTTAATATTTCACTGTTACTATTACACTATTAACCACACAACTGTCAAAATATGCCATGACAGCCGCTCATGAAGTAAGCGCAACAAGAGAACCAATCGGCATCGCGGAAAAGCGACAACAATACTTCGATATATAGATTCGAGTACCGATGACATGCCCTTTTTAGAAGAGGACTAAACACTACAAGCGCGCGCAGCGCGCGCCATTTAGCTCTTTTTATAACAAAACATTTACACAATAAGAAAATAACTGCGTTTTGAATAAGTAACTTTAATTGTCATTCGACTTTGGCGATGACAGCCACATAAATCATATGGTGAAGCAAGCCGGGATGCAAGCTTCACACGAGATAACGTCTGACACGAAGTAACGCGCGCAATACATCGAGATAACCAATCAGCATCGCGGAAAACGAGCGACAATAAATTCGACTATCGACTTAACACGGCTTTTTTAAGAGTGGATATAATTAAAATTATTAACATACCTGACCTAGGATAAAGGTCGCCAAAATACTAAAGAGCAATGTGAACTGAAATTGGACAAGTTTAGACCGTTGATAAGGCCACAGACCAACTGTGAGTAACAGAAACCGATTGAGGCTAATATGTAAAGAAGCGATACAGATCATTTCTCCACGATGTGTGCATGCAG
This sequence comes from Temnothorax rugatulus, assembly GCA_035220575.1. Lineage (NCBI taxonomy): Eukaryota > Metazoa > Arthropoda > Insecta > Hymenoptera > Formicidae > Temnothorax > Temnothorax rugatulus. The sequence continues at coordinate 32,868 of JASTWL010001440.1, read as the reverse complement.
CATGCAGATGTGTGTGACACCGGAGAGGCCAGTTCGCCTATTTTTTTTTCTTTTATCAGTTGCATATTTTATTGCTCCATTTTTCTTCATATTCTAGCTCAAATTCTAACATAAATTATCTAATTTAAAGAAAATGTAACAAAATATTACCATGAGATCGTAACACGCGCAATTTAACAATTTTCTGTAAATAAGTCGGTGATTAAGCGACATAAGATAATAAGCGACAACAGATGTTTATTTCTCATAGGTAAATACTTACTTATGAATTCTCTGACAAAAGATCGCGCAGGCGTATTTGCCAGTTTTCAGTAGCGCATTTATTCATTTGTTTCGTGTGAACGAGTGTGTGAACTCGTAAGTTTGATTCTTTAGAAAAGTGGCAGACGGTCAGTTTTACATTTCGATATATCAACTATTGACTTAATATTTGTTAAATTTAATATACCACCGTTACCGATAAAATATATTTTTCTATATATTATTATAAACATACATATAATTGAGAATACTATATAAAGTGGTTTCTTACGCTGTGGAAAATACATGGTTATTGTGATCCGTGATTTCTTATCCAGCATAGTTGGCTAAGAATATATATAAATGGATTATAGCTACAATTAGAAAGTGTAATAAAAGTTCTTCTTTACCGTGCCAAACGTTACACTTTGAAAAATCTAAAATACACCATGTTTCTTGAATGTTTTATCTATATATTAGTATCAATTACTATACATAAATAAATACTATATTGCAAGAAAATTAAAAGATACAAGAAAATACGTGAGTTTCCTCAGTTTTTGTATAATTTTAGAATTATTTAGGATTATTTGGTTTTACTTTTTTTAAACTTACAAGTGAACCTCGCGAACTGGAAAATTCTGATTTTAATGAAACTTTCCACACATGTAGGGGGAGTAAAAAGATGAATTTAGATATTTTTTGTAGCGGCCCAAAAACGGTTTTAAGGGGTGAAACCACTGCTCATATGTAGTGCGGTTTTTTGCTTTTCTCGATATATCTCGAAAAATATTTGAGATATCAAAAAATGTTTCTTATAAAAGTTTTACAGTAAAATCCCCTCTATTCGACAACATTAATATAACATTTTTAAAAAATAATTTTTTAAACAACAATTTTTTTTTCAAAATTTTATTAATGTTGTCGAATAGAGGGGATTTTACTGTAAAACTTTTATAAGAAACATTTTTTGATATCTCAAATATTTTTCGAGATATATCGAGAAAAGCAAAAAACCGCTCTACATATGAGCAGTGGTTTCACCCCTTAAAACCGTTTTTGGGCCGCTACAAAAAATATCTAAATTCATCTTTTTACTCCCCCTACATGTGTGGAAAGTTTCATTAAAATCAGAATTTTCCAGTTCGCGAAGTTCCCTTGTTAGATTCTCAATTATTTTTATGGCCTCTTTATCTTTATTAAATTAATAATTGATCTTTTAAATCAAAATATTGTGAAATATTACATTATTTGTCTAATATACGTTACATAAAGATGAACTCGGATAAAGACTTATTCGGAAAAGGTTGAGGCTCAAGCAACACATACTAATTGTGATTAAAAATAAGAATGATCCTTCAAAGTTGGTTATCAAAAATTCGGCAAATCTTCAAAAGTTAAAAGGTATTACTGCGTATTGGAGATTTTATTTAAAAGTATATTGTAATTTTGAATTTTGTAGAAGACATGTTTTAATATTGTTATTTTTTAATGCTATTTTATTAATATACTGCAAAACATATTATACATTTAATCTATATAATATTTTATTGATTTATGTTTTATTTTTCTATTGTAATTGAAGAAGAACAGATTCTCGAAAAGAAAATATTATTAATATATAGATTATTCTGTGTTGTAAAAGATTATTGTTTTTGCTATTAAAACATTTTAGTAATACTGTTTGATATACGTATTATTAAATAAGTGCTAACTTTATAGCTTTACGATGGATATCGACGGCATAAATCATTGCCTTATAAATCATAATTTCATTCTCCATGCTATTTTGTAAAATATTGATCATCATTGCTCGCTCGATACGATAACTATAAATAATAATTTTACTGCAAATGTAGAGTCTTTCTGTACATCTATATTTTAGATAACAAATGACATTCTACTTGAGACAAATGTTTATTTTTCATGTATTTTTTTCTTACCTGGCAATCTTAAACATTCCATAGGCATGTTTGAGGTATGTTATGAGCATCGTTCCTGTTTCTATATATGCAGTTGCTATGCAACTAGCTACATTTAAGTGCAGCAAGATTAAATAGAAATACTTTTCCTGATCGACAAAGTATTCAGTCGCGATAGGCATCGTTATACGTGGTAGGGCTTCAATATACGATCGAATTTGACGCTATCCGGATACCCGATTATTCGGACAGCGAAAACAAGTGACGCTTCAAAACCGCAATATTCGGGTTATTCGCGGATCTGCAGATACCCGAACATTTGAAGCGTCGGATCCGGATCCGCGGATCCGAATCTACGTTCGCGGTGAAGTCGACCGAAGTCGCCTAGCAACCTTGAAAATTTTACAATCAACAAATGTTCAGAACTATTCGAAAAATATTTTAGATAAACGGGAACTGCGACATTTCGTACAGCATATCACCCTATTCTCTTTAAATACTCGGCTCTCAGGCGGTATTAATTTATTAAAAAATCATACAACATTGCTAGTGTCGGGAACTCTTTAGAAAATGTTTCAGTATGTTCAGAACTATTCGAAAAATATTTTAGATAAACCGGAACTGCGACATTTCATACAGCATATCAATGCTCGCGATATACAAAGGTTGAATTGATGCTGCAAACCCTTAAGTTTATGAATGTAAGACAGAGGTTAACGTACAATGTATGCACTTTTATTTTTAAGATAGTAAGAGGCATAATGCCTAAACATTTAAGTAATAGGATAGAAATAGTAGGAGATGTGAGTGGACGGCAAACGGGGCAGGCTGAGAATATTAGAATTCAATATCGCAGGACGAGAAGTGCGCAGAAAAGTCTATTTTATGAAGGTTTGAATATGTATAACGCCCTACCGATAGAAATTAAGCAATGCGAAAGAATTGAACCATTCAAACGCAGGTTAAAAGAATTTATTGTACCTCATGTAGAGGGATTAAGTTAAGGATATTTTATGTAAAAAATAGCCGAGAAGGCTAATAAAGCTCAATCTCTCTCTCTCTCTCTCTCTCTCTCTCTCTCTCTCTCTCTCTCTCTCTCTCGCTCTCCGCTCTCCGCTCTCCGCTCTCCGCTCTCCGCTCTCCGCTCTCCGCTCTCCGCTCTCCGCTCTCCGCTCTCCGCTCTCCGCTCTCCGCTCTCCGCTCTCCGCTCTCCGCTCTCCGCTCTCCGCTCTCCGCTCTCCGCTCTCCGCTCTCCGCTCTCCGCTCTCCGCTCTCCGCTCTCCGCTCTCCGCTCTCCGCTCTCCGCTCTCCGCTCTCCGCTCTCCGCTCTCCGCTCTCCGCTCTCCGCTCTCCGCTCTCCGCTCTCCGCTCTCCGCTCTCCGCTCTCCGCTCTCCGCTCTCCGCTCTCCGCTCTCCGCTCTCCGCTCTCCGCTCTCCGCTCTCCGCTCTCCGCTCTCCGCTCTCCGCTCTCCGCTCTCCGCTCTCCGCTCTCCGCTCTCCGCTCTCCGCTCTCGCTCTCCGCTCTCCGCTCTCCGCTTTCGCTCTCCGCTGTCCGCTCTCCGCTCTCTCTCGCTCTCCGCTCTCCGCTCTCGCTCTCCGCTCTCTCTCGCTGTCCGCTCTCCGCTCTCTCTCGCTCTCCGCTCTCCACTCTCCGCTCGCTCTCCGCTCTCCGCTCTCGCTTTCCGCTCTCCGCTCTCGCTCTCCGCTCTCGCTCTCCGCTCTCCGCTCTCCGCTCTCTCTCGCTCTCCGCTCTCCGCTCTCGCTCTCCGCTCTCTCTCGCTGTCCGCTCTCCGCTCTCTCTCGCTCTCCGCTCTCCACTCTCCGCTCGCTCTCCGCTCTCCGCTCTCGCTTTCCGCTCTCCGCTCTCGCTCTCCGCTCTCGCTCTCCGCTGTCCGCTCTCCGCTCTCTCTCGCTCTCCGCTCTCCGCTCTCGCTCTCCGCTCTCCGCTCTCGCTCTCCGCTCTCCGCTCTCGCTCTCCGCTCTCGCTCTCCGCTCTCGCTCTCCGCTCTCCGCCCTCCGCTCGCTCTCCACTCTCCGCTCTCGCTCTCCGCTCTCCGCTCTCGCTCTCGCTCTCCGCTCTCGCTTTCCGCTCTCCGCTCTCGCTCTCCGCTCTCCGCTCTCGCTCTCCGCTCTCGCTCTCCGCTCTCCGCTCTCGCTCTCCGCTCTTCGCTCTCCGCTCTCTCTCGCTCTCCGCTCTCCCTATTCTCTCTAAATATTCGGTTTTCGAGTGGTATTAATATTTAAACAATCATACAACATTGCTAGTGTCGGGAACTCTTTAGAAAATGCTTCGGCATGCGACAAGAACTATTCGAAAAATATTTTAGATAAACCGGAACTGCGACCTTTCGTCGGCATCTCGCTCTATGCTACGGAAATTTTTTCAATGGATTTTTTATGGCAAAATCACCAGAACTATCGTTAAACAGTATCAGGAACTATAGAACTCGACTGCATGCGACAAGAACTCTCTTTATTTTTGATCTGCTGGAAAATGCTAACTTCACAGACATAATTCTTAGCAGAAGTAATTTACGATTCCCGGCAATCGTCTCAGATTATGTCGTGATAGCAGATAAAAGATATCACTTTGTTGATTGTAAATTTTCTAGGTTGCTAGGCGACTGCAGTCGACTTCGCCGCGAACGTAAATTCGGATCTGCGGCGCGGATCCGGATCCGACGCTTCAAATGTTCGGGTATCTGTGGATCCACGAATAACCCGAATATTGCGGTTTTGAGATCCGTATCGCAATTGATCTCGGATACCCGGATAGTCATTTATTCGAATACTTAGGAGCCCTAGTAGAAAGGCTTTAAGCTATGTCAGTTATGTTTGGCAAACATTTGAAAATTATTATAGGGGTGGTGACCACTCAGGTATGACCTCGGTATATATTTCTTTATCTTCCTTTCTATCCTTACATTTAGATATTGAATCGAAGCTTGAAGAACTTTATTTAATAACATGAATTAATTTCCTTCTAGGAATTCTATCTTCTGATGGTTACTGTAAACCCTTTGACGAGGAAGGCGCCGGATATATGCGTAGCGAGATGGTCGCGGTAGTATATCTGCAAAAGGCAAAAAATGCAAGAAGAATATATGCGACCATCGTACACGGTAAAATAAATTGCGATGGTTTTAAAGAAGAAGGTATTACCTTTCCATCGCATGAGAAGCAAAAAATATTGTTGAGTGAATTCTATAAGGAATGTGAAATCTCGCCCAATGAGTTGTCTTACGTAGAGGCCCATGCAACTGGTACTCCTGCCGGTGATCCCGTAGAAGTTATGTCTATTGACCAGATTTTATGCGCTAAAAGAAACACTCCTTTATTGATAGGCTCGGTAAAATCGAATATTGGACATTCCGAACCCGCCAGTAGCCTTTGTCAAATCGCAAAGGTACATTTGTAATAAAATGATTTAACACCGATTTTGCTTAAAATGTGATTATAACAATTTATATTTTTTTATATTGTTACAATTATAATACATATGTATATAATACATTTATATAAAATAATTACTATAATTACTGCTAATAAAAAAATGTAATTTCTTAAAGGTATTATTAGCGATGGAAACTGGTATAATTACGCCTACTATACACTTCAAGCGTCCGCGAAAAGAGTTAACTGCTATTATCGAAGGAAGAATAAAAATCGTCACTGAACCAACAGAATGGGAAGGTGGTTATGTAGGCATCAATTCTTTAATTTGGATTTGGAGGAGCTAATAGCCACATATTATTAAAATCAAATCCTAAACAAAAAATCAACAATGCAGCTTTGAATGATGACTTACCTAGACTTGTAGCTGTGTCTGGACGTATGGAAGAAGCAGTTAAAATCATCTTAGATGATGTAAGCAAATATTATAATGGCTTATTTCATTTATTTCAGAAATAATTTTTGACATTAGTTTTTTTGTATTATCATATAAATATAACAAACATAACAATTAAATATACACACGTGTATTTATATAGTGTCTAAAAAGATATTTGCGTACATAATCGCTTTCGAAATTATTTCAAATTTGCACAAAAAAGAAAAGTTATTGTATTAAATATATATTTATTTAATATATTAAGTAATAATAATGCATTTAATTATTGCTAAAGTAAAACACTGCAGAATAAGATAATATTATCGTTCTTTTTTGTGTAAAATTATTCCAAGAATTATAAGATGTACATTCTTGTTACTGAATACAGGTGCGAAATCGACCAATAGATGCTGAGTTTATATCTCTGCTACATCATATTCATAATGATGATATAGAAGGTCATCCTTATAGAGGATACATGATAACTGGGTCTAAAATATCTCATAATACAATTAATAAAATAGAACATACTCCATATATCAGAAAACCGATTTGTTTTATATTTTCTGGATTAGGATCTCAATATTCCTTGGATATATCTATCTTTTCTAAAGATATAAGTTTTTATGGCATTTTATTAGACAAATTATTCTATTCAAACGCAGAACAAAAGTTAAGGTTGTGGAAAATAATAACAGAAGGTTTAAAAGACGGTGCTATTAAATCACTATGCAGAAGAGTCTTCGAAAGAAATGAAATAGAAGCTGTCTTTAGATATATGGCCGCTGGAAAACATATTGGCAAGGTACAATTATTTCTTAATATACACAGAAATATGTAATTATAATACAGAATATTTTATCATATCAAATTAGAAACAATTCTTTGTTTCTAATTAATGCTATAAAGGTAGTAACAAATGTAGGTTTATTTAAATTATATCTGACTAAGAAACTTTTTGTATTTATATTAATAAATAACGTTAATTATTAATTAGTTAAAATTAATAATAAAATTAATGATAAAATGCGAAACAATATCAATAATAAAATAAAATATGTTTTTGTTATTTATGATTTATTACTTTATAGAAAAAACGATTGTTTCCTATATACTATATATATATATATATATATATATATATATATATATATATATATATATATATATATATAGAGGAAGAGCATCCAAAAACTCTTCCTCTTTGTGAACTCTGTTCGCAGATAATTATCAGGGTTCACAAGAGGAAGAGCCTTTGGATGCTCCACTACTCGCTCATCCACGATATTATTGTTTGGAGCATAAATGCTACGTTATTTTGGGTGGACTTGGCGGATTTAGTTTAGAGCTAGCAGATTGGTTGACTCTTCGAGGTGCAAAAAATCTGGTATTAACATCACGAACCGGGATTAGAACAGGTTATCAGCAATCAAGAGTAAAGCTATGGCGATCTTTCGGTGTGGATGTACAGATCGTTACAGTCAATGATAATTTGAAACATGAAATTGTGAATCTCTATTAAAATTTGCTGAAGAAAGAGCACCAGTGGATGCCATATTTAATCTTGCAGTTGTTTTAAAAGATTGTATGTATATTTCAAAATCAATCACCTCAAACGTTCGAGGATTCATTCAAATCAAAAGCATGGATGACAAAAAAAATGGACGAATTGTCGAGGAAGATCTGTCTGCAACTTCGACATTTTGTCGTTTTTTCCTCCGTGTCGTGTGGAAGAGGAAACGCAGGCCAGACAAATTATGGGATGGCTAATTCCATAATGGAGAGAATTTGTGAGAAAAGGATGGAAAAAGGATTACACGGTTTAGCGATACAATGGGGTGCTATTGGTGATGTCGGACTCGTGGCAGATATGCAAGAAGAAAATAAGGAATTGGTTATTGGAGGTACATTGCAACAACGAATATCTTCCTGTTTGAAGACATTAGAAGTATTTCTGTTACAAGATCGACCTGTTGTAAGCAGTATGGTTGTTGCTGAAAAAGCAAAAATTGGCGGATCAATGAATAGGTAAACGGCCCAGTTACAGGCACTGTCCTAGTTTCCGGCACCGACGGTACATTTATATTTGTAATAAATAAAGTTTTCGTCAAATATTAAAAAGATTACAAGCAAATTAAAGAGCATTTTTTACTGTTGATTATTGCACAAACACTTTTTTTTTTTAATGTTTCGTACTTAAATTACCGACAGTGAATGGGGCGACTCGCGCGTTTCAGTGGCTCCCGAAGGGCATTCCTAGGTGACACACCTTAGTGGTAGCGAACGTCAAACTGCTGATTTTTAGTATTATGTAAGTATTAAAACGTCATAATGGTTATATGAACATGTTCAGCACGAATCACATTATCGATTAAATAAGTAATAGTTTATCTGTATGTTAGTTTTTTCCTTAAATTCCCGATGCCAAGAAGTGCGTCACGTAATGAAGGTTATGTTTCACTTTTTGGCACAGAGTTTGTAATATGTTGCATCATCAATTTTGCTTTATTATTCTAGAAATTGAGGTAGATTTATTGATACTTGTAACTCGAAAATTTATGATAAAAAACATTTTTTATGAAAAAAATAATTCTAATGAATTTTTATGAAATTTGTTTGAAATTTATTAATTATTCAACACATTTTGACACTTTACGCTACAGATAAATTTTGTTTTCTGTGTTTTATTTTCACCTATCTTATTTTTTGTATTTTAATGTAATATATAAAAAATCTGTTGTAACAGAGTAAGCACAGATAGAGAAAAAAGTGATGGAGACTTTGGACTCTTCGAAGGTAGCTAATTTATCTCAGAATGCATCGAAAAGGTACAGAATACTTCTTTCAAACTAAGTATAGATTGTATTTTCAATAGGAAATATTTTAATATATTTTAATGTGCTTAGGAAGAAAAAATCTGCGCTGCAAGGTACACAGATGCTATTCTGAAGGAGGCCTTAGACGCAGTAAAGAAAGGGATTCCTGTCAGCACTGCATCAAAGCAGTACAATATTCCAAGAACTACGTTGCAGTACAAAAACTGGGGCAAATCGCCACCTGTTATTAAAAGTCGAGGACCTGAGTGTATACTTGGAGAAGAATACGAACGCCAACTCGTACAGTGGATTTTTTATATGAGTCAAAATGGATTTCCTGTGTCACGGGTTCAACTATTAGATAGCGTTCAACTGCTGCTGAAGCAGATAAAGACGACGACGACATTTACAGGTAATCGTCCTGGGAGACATTGGTATGCCTTTCGTGCTCGTCACAAAAATGTAACTGAACGAATGTCTCAGAATTTGACGCACAGTCGAGCTAAAGTAACGGAAGATAAGCTACGAGCGTGGTTCAACGAGGTGCGGATATATTTTGAATCGAAGTCGCTCCTTGATATTGATCCTTCTCGTGTATTCAATTGCGATGAGTCAGCATTCTTCCTGAGTCCGAAAGGAAGCAAAGCATTAGTCAAGAAAGGTGACAAAACGGTTTACAATTTTATAAATAACGATGAAAAGGAATGCTTGACTACGCTTATCTGTGGAAGTGCGAGCGGAAAAATTGCATCACCGATGGTAATTTTCTCATATAAGCGAATCCCCGGACACATCGCCAGAAGCATGCCAAAAGACTGGAGCATCGGACACTCTGAGAATGGATGGATGACTGGAGAAACGTTTTACGAGTACATCGCAAATATTTTTTACCCGTGGTTGGTGAAAAATGCTATCATGTTCCCAGTCGTGCTATTCTTAGACGGACACAGTTTGCATTTAACGATGGCGTTAAGCAATTTTTGCAGAGAGAAAGAAATAGAGCTCATTGCTCTGTACCCAAATGCGACGCACATACTGCAACCGTTAGACGTAGCATTTTTTCATCCTCTGAAGACAGCATGGGCGAAGGTAGTGGGTCAATGGAGACTCGAGAATAACGGCGAACGTATAAAACGAGAAAATTTCGCACAGCTCTTGCAGAAAGCCCTCGATATGTTGGACGTGAAAACAATTCTGAAAAACGGATTTGAAAAGACTGGGCTCCACCCTTTTTCGGCGGACGGAATTAATTATCAGAAATATTTCAAAAATTCAATAGACTACGCAACTCCTCAAACTACTCCGAGCGAAAGAATTCGGACAGAGCTCGAAGATTACTTAGCGTTTATCGAGAATAATATCGAGAAGGAGGTCTTACAAATATTCAAGGACGTCGAAGAGGATGCTGAGTGGACGGGCGAACCGACACACAAAAGCCTCTTTTGCTTCTGGCGAAAGATTAAGAGTAAGATGAACTCCAGCGAAGCCAGTCATAGTATCTCCGGAGAGTCCGGAGACAGCGTTGTCGGCGAGACACATGTAGCTAACGAAAACGAAAAACGGGTATTTAGAGAATATTTTTTATATTGATAACTTTTTATCAATCAATTCTATTGTATTACAATCATTGACAGTTTCTACTATAAGTGTACAACGTCAATTTCTATTACTTTTACAAGAATTTACATATAATTTATTTATACATTTTTTTTATTGATATCTTATAGGACTTTTTTATTTCTCATTATCAATTTATTTACAAAATTATTCTATATACTGTACAAATATAGATTTGCAACAAAGGTACGGCGAATGAGATAAACGAAGAGCGAGAGGAGAACGAAGAACTCAACGTAGAAGCTTTACCTATTTTTATTACAGCCTCCGACGACGCTTCAATTCTTCAAAACGAAACAGTGCCTAATTTATTGTTAATCGACAAAGATTCCAGAAATAATTTTGATCCACTGCAGGGAGACATCACCGTTTACGAAGTTAATCCATGCGGAGTGTTAACACCGATAAAAAATCAACTCAACGATGTTGATACTGCTGAGTTGATAGTAGAATTGCCTAATAAATGTATTGATGAATTGACTTCGCCGAAATCGCCACCGAAATCGCCGCCGAAATCGCCACCGAAATCGCCATCGAAATCGCCACCGAAATCGCCACCAAAATCGCCACCGAAATCGCCGAGTAGCATTCGCTTAAATGTACCTTCGCCGTTCAAGCATGCGTTGTTTTGGCCTTCGCAAAAAAAAGGACCTCCAAAAAAGCGCCAAGATAAGGAGAAGGTGCCAACAGTAGTCACGTCTGATGCATGGAAACAATTCCAAGAGGCAAAAGCAGAAAAAAAACGTAAAGAAGAAGAGGAAAAGGAAGCGAGGAAAGCAGAACGTTTAAAGAAAGCACAACTTAAGAAGGAACAACAAGAAATCGCAAAAGCGGCAAGGAAAATAAAAAAGGAGCAGCTAGAAATTGCCAAAAAAGAGAAAAACGCTAAGAAGAGAGTTCAAAAAGAACAAGCACAAATAACAAAAAAAGTAAAAAAATAGTCATTAGAAATCCTACAAGGTGAAGAAAAACTAAAAAAAACTCGTAAATTAACTTTATAAAAGTGTGCAAAATGTATTATTTTATATGTAGTTTTTGTATAGAGGTTGACAAAATATATTTTGTAAAACTGTGCATATGTCTTATATTATATGTAGTTTTTGCATAGAGGTTGACAAAATATAATACCTACAAGCTAATTAGTAATTAAACATTGATTATTACAGCTAAAATTATACGCAGGACAATTTAAGTAACTGTGACGTCTCGAAGTGCCGAAAATTGGGCCCGTTGGTGCCATAAAGTGCGGCAGAGCACTTCGATAGTGCCAAAAACGCCGGCAGTAACGAGCATTATAAAAATAATTATTTATTTATTAGAACTGAATGATTTAACTAAAAATATAGGTGAATCTTACTCAGAAAGCTTTAATGCACGTGTTAAAATAGTTTGTTTGGGGTTTAACAATATATCGCGTTCGTAAATAATAGAAAACCAGGGCCGCTGCTATAAAGGTGCCTATAACTGGGTCGTTTACCTTATTTATGAAACAGTTGCTCATATAATGGGTAAGCAGTTTTATGCAAAGCTAAACAAAGAAAGATACTAAATACATATAATGGCCATAAAATAGAAGTAAAATCAAAATGTTATTCCAAGTATATTTATTGGAATAAGTAATATTTCAAAAAATATATTTTTTGCACAAAATTACAGGAATACTTATAATATTTGGAAAATTATCTTACAATTACTGCAGACTTATATATATATATATATATATATATATATATATATATAACACTTTAAGTCTTAGGAGGCCTGTACGTGTTTCTCTCATTTTAATTATTGTATAATTTGAGTCCTAATTAAAATTTTTAGATTATAATTAATATTTAGAAAAAAAATTTGTTTTTTCTGAAAATCTAGTCAGCGATAAAATGAGATCTCTGAAAGAAAGAAAGAGAAGGTAAAGCAGAAAGTAAAAGCAAAAAAATTAATGGCCCTTGTCTTTTAACACAATAGTATTCAACTAATAAATAATTTTGTGTAGAATTTTTGTTACGGATTACTCAAATAATAATTATATCGATTTATTCTACTATTGTTTGTCACATAGTTTCCTTTGTACATGTAATTGTAATTAATAACGAATTTAGTTGGTCGCACTAGTGCACACTGGCGCATTCAAATGTTCAACCGAATTCGCTAGAAAAGTGACATCCATTCATTGTCTACATCTCAAGTAGTTTTAACAGTATCAGAGCAATAAACAGAGTAAAAGTTATCTTAACAAGTTTAAAAGCTATAATAATTGTTACACTTTTTAATAGTTATTATACTTTTTAATAGTTATCTCTACAATTATTTGTTAAAAAATACACACATAAAAGATACACACAATAAAAAGGTAATTATCAGAAAGAGGGCAACCTCACCGATTTTAATGACCTTGATGACATATGTTGTCAAAGACGTGATCTTGAATAATTTTTTCTTATAACTTAATCGGCGGTCATTGTTTATTTAAAAGTTAAGAACAAATAATGTAACTAAAAAATATAACAGTTTATGTCAGTGCTAAGGGAAGTAATTTACTGATATGTGTGTATAGACAGTACATATGTAGGCGGGGGAGAGGCTACCTCGCATGCAGGGGTGGGTGGGGGTGGACCTCGGTTCGCGTGGAAAGTTGAAAACCTGAATCATACAATGATAGACCTTGTTTTGACTTATAAGCAGGATGGGGTGGGGTGAACTTCAATGTAAAGGTCTGACCCAACCCAATTGTTGTATGGGTGAGAAACTTTCCGCGCGAACCAAGATCCCTGCTTGCGGGGGAGAGGCGGTAGCCCCACCCCGCCTACACGTGTACTGTCTATACACACATATCAACAAATTACTTCTCTTAGAACTAATGTTACTTTATAATACCTAAAAAAAGTAATAAAATTGTGAAACTTCAATTTGCTATTTCTTCTAAACCAATGCCGTCCCTCACTAATTTTTTGCGTAGAATTACTCAGAAAGATCCCCTCCCCCTACAACATATTTAAGTGGCGATAAAATCGGTGAGTGCTGACCTTTTATGCATATTTACCAAGAAACGTAATAATTTCATTCTTAATTAAAATTTTTGTTGTATATTCAATTTTAAAAGATTAACTAGAATAACATAAAATTGATTTTATTACACGATTCTTACTTTATTTCAAAATAAGATTAAAGAACATAAACACAGTGCCACCAAACGTACCACTGGCCGAAATGGGTATGGATTCGATGACGGCAGTTGAAATTAAGCAAAGTTGGAAAGAGAATTCGATATTTCCTTGACAGCGCAAGACATTAAAACTCTAAATTTGGCTAAACTTCGACAAATGACAATTACAACCGAACAAGGAAAGATACACGATACAAATAAAATTGAGCCAAGTAATTTGGAAGGCTTTGACATGCTGATTCGAAAAATAAAGGATGCAGACTTTGTGTTCCAGATATTCTTGTAGAATTTATTACCAAGAAAGTGGTTGATCGAGGCAATATATTTCTCTTACCAGGAATCGAAGGATGTTCAAGCGTATATAAAACTATGGCATCAGGAATTAAATCTTCGGCAACGTGTTTGCAACATGGTGTACTTAACATTCCTGATGAAAGTCATTCAGTGATGAAATCAGCCGCTCATTTGCTGCCTGTAAGGAGATTAAATTTAATTAAAATATTTATTTTGATTATTTTTAAATAGTTTATAGGTATATATATATATATATATATATATATATAAGTAATATTTAACAATTAAAGGTACAAATCTTTCGTATTATACCACAGCTTACACATACATTTATATTTATTTTCTTAGCACATATTAAAGAAAATGAAAGATCAAAGGAAATTTCTAATAGTGGGTTATTCGTTTGGATCCTTAATTGCAATTGAATTAGCAAGATTATTAGAAGCTAAAGATTTCTCAGGACGGTTAATATTAATAGATGGAGCTCCCGATCAAATGAAATTTTGGACTAATCAATATTTGAACTGTACTTCGCCAGATGAGTTACAAAATGTGATATTACTTGGTTTATTGGAAATGTACACTATAATTAACAAGAAAAAGGTTAGTAAATAATAAAAAAAACACATTTTGATTTTTTATTGTAAAAGCTATTTATGTAATTTTAATCTTATATAAATTTAAATAAATTAATAACACACATAAAATAATTCATTATAACATGATATCTTCAGGGATTGTATTTGAATCTTAAAATAGTAAAACAAATTGTTTTACATTTTGTTTTGTATGTTTGTGTATGTGTCATGATTAAATGATAATAATAGTTTTAGATAAAAAGCACAATAAGTGAGTATTAATAAATATGTAAGGAATTTTAATGAAATAAATAAGAATAACAACAGATTTTATGGTTCGAAAATTCAATAAATTTTTTATATTTATATTAATAAAATGCAAATGTTACTTTGGCACAACTATTATTATTAATTATATGAAATTTTCTTATTTACAGCTTGTATTAGAGCTGAATAAATGTAACACATGGAACGAAAAATTAAAAATATTTCATGCTTACTTCCCGAATGATGTAAATGTATTGACCATCGAAAATCAAAAATTGATGTACTTCACCGTTTACAATCATATAGTTGCTGTACAGGATTATGATATTTCTTCATTACCTCGCCTTAAATCACCTATAACATTGCTAAAACCCACATTTCCGATTGCCCCTTTTACTGAAGAAGATTATGGTCTACATAAGGTAAATTTAATTTGGATACATAGAGATATTTTTGGAATATAAGACTATATGATTTTAGAAATAATAAGAAGCTTTATAACAAGAAACTTATTTTCAGGTTACCGAAGGTAAAGTGCAAATTCATTATGTAGAAGGTAATCATATCACAATGATGGACAACGACAAAATTACATCAACTATTAATGAAACATGGATAGAAGATAATAAGATAGAAGATAATCTAATAGAATAAAATATAAATATGTATTTTATTGGGACGTGATGGTGACACACACATAATATATATTGTATAAAAATATTATACACATGATATATATAATATACCGGGTGTTTCAGAAAGTATGGGACAAACTGTAGGGGATGATAGGTCTTATTAAAAAAATCAATTTTTTTTAAGGAAAGTGTGAGTTGCCTGCTTTATAAGCGATTCAAACAAGGACATGTAGTTCCTCAAAGTTGCGTCGAAGGACACGGGTTTCTTAAGAAAAATTGATTCTTTCGGTGAGACCTACGATCTCCTAAAGCTTGTCTTATACCTTCTAAAACTGTATAGTAAAATATAAATTTTTTATTTGCCACGTTTGAATGAATACAATATAATATAATTTATATATGTCATGCATAATATTTTAATCAAATATATATTATGTCCCAATATAGTACACATTTATTGTTAAAATACTTTAACAATTATATACATATATACATACATATGAAAAATAATATAATTTATGCTTTATTCAAATATGGCAATATAATAAATTTAAATCTAATATTATACATAGGGGAGAGTGGTCCCATACCGACCGGCCAAATGGTAAAGGCCATAAAGTTGTTAAAAATAACTTTTTGACGGATTTAAAGTTTTACTGTCTAGAGTGATCATTTCTCTAAACTTTCCGCCGGTTGGTAAGGTTTATGGGTGTCGTTCTGAGAGATACAGAGAGCAAAGGCAAAAGTTTTCGACAAGCTCAAAAAAGGTGGTCCGAAACCGACCTCCACATGGTCCGCAACCGACCCCCTATTTTTTTTTGGCGAATCACAAGAAGTAAAATTTCGAGTTTTCATTGTAATTTGTAACTAAAACACGATGATTTGAAATTAATTGAAATGTTTGTTACTTTATTCAAATACATTTTAATGCTTTTTTAGGAAACAAAAATGAATTAATGAGTTAATGAATTAATCAGGGGCTGTGGCTTAATTTGTTTTTTTTTTTTTGTTTTCTTCTATTGTTTTTGCTTTTTATTTTGCCGTTCTTCTTTTGCATTTCGTTTTCTTTTTTCTCTTCCTGTCTCTGCCGCTTTTTTTCTTCTTGTTGCTTTTTTTGTTTTTCTTTTTCTTTCTGCTTTTGTTCCTGTTTTTCTTTTTGTTGTTGTCGTTTATCTCCTTTCATTTTTTCCAATGCACTTCGTGTATTGATCCCAATTGCATTGCTGCAACTGCTCTCCGCAGAATCGCCGGATCTCTTTTTCGGGTTTTTCTTTTAAATGTTCGTCCCATTTCTAGAATAAACATGTGTGATTATCGTCAGAAGTCATTCTTAATAACATTTTGCCCCTTAAAAACACTCTATAAACAATTACAATTTCAAAAAATGGGGGTCGCTTTCGGACCACCACTTGGCGGTCGGTTTCGGACCATTCCGACATTTTTCACATAACGGCTCGTCGTTCACTGATGGCAACAGAGGCGATCTAATTTTAGTAGCGTGCGTTGAAACCGAGGCTATAAGACTTATATCTCAGGAGCGTCGCGCATGCTATAAGCATGAGGAGCGTCGCGCGTGCTATAAGCATGATGGAACTGTAATCTTCCCCGAATAATATTAAAAAGTTAGTTATATAGACGGTTAGAATATATAATTATAATTAGGACAATAGTTTCCGCGCCACCCATAAGGTACTATTGCTGACGCGTTTTTTTTTTTTAGTGGTATCCCCAGTAGGCCTACTCCACTGAAAAGATAATATATATTTTTCTTTTTTTCCTTTGAATGATAAAGTAATCACTGCGCACTGCGCAGAATGCATTTTATTTGCAATTACTGCGCCAATCGCAGAATGCATTTCTGTTCCTCTTTATTTTACTCTCATTTATTAATTAGTCGATTTTCTAGGCCGTTTACATGATTTTAGATTAGAGAATAGATGGGATATCTATAGGAATGTTAGAAGAACTAGCTCGCATTAATGAAGTTAATGATTTATCACTTAAGGAAGAACGTTTATCGGTTTTTATGATTTTCATTTTCGAAAACGAGCATTCACATAAGTATGTGGATCCGAACATGGAAAAAATTCGAAGACCAAAATTTTTAAGATTAGGGTAATTTGAATCGTTTAAAATCTTGAAAAAGTCCGCTCCTTTTTCTGGACGAGTTTTAAGGGAAAGATCATTTTGCAAATCGCAAAGTTCCTCTTGAAATTCTACATTTTGTTTTTCGATTTCCGCAGTGAGAGGATTTTCGAACAGAACTAAGTCCCTTCTAAGACTTTCGAAGTCAGTAAAACGCGTGTCGAACTGACTTATTAATGAGTCAATTAACTGAATATGTTTTTTAAAATTACAGCTTGTGCCGTATTCTTCGAAGAGAATCTGGCAAGAGGGATAGAAATGAAGAGCATCTTTTTCTAAATGATTTTTAAATAAAATTAATTTCCTACGAAATGAGTCAATATGACTAACTAATTGACATATTGTTTGGTTGGGCTTTTGCAGCTTTAAATTTAAAGTATTTAAATGATTGGTTACATCGGTGATAAGAGCGAGTTCACAAAGAAACTCCGTATCTTCGGAGAGAGATTCAATGTCATCATCTTTGCCACTTTGCAAGAAAAGGAAGATCTCTTTTCTTATCGCAAAAAACTTTTCTAAACATTTTGCAGCACTGAGCCATCGGACTTCACAATGTAAGGGTACATCTGTATAAAGTGCATTATGTTCTTCGAGAAAGTGTTGAAATTTTCGATGAGAAAGAAACTTGTAGCCACCTTTTATTGAATTGATGATTTTTGTAACAGTTTTCATGGCTGCAGACAATTTTATAGCTTTCCCACATAATGCTTCTTGATGAATAATACAGTGAATAAGGGGGAATTTTAAATTGCGCTGCTTTATTTGACCGAAGAAACCAATTTTGTGACCTACCATCGCTTTTGCACCATCTGTTACTATGGCTGAACATTTCGAAAAATCGGTATTCAATTTTTGAAGAGTTTTTTCCACGGCTTTAAAAATATCTAGACCTGTTGTTGTGTCATGTAATGGAACAAAATCTAAGAGCTCCTCGACATGTGAAAAATCGTTTTGTACAATTCGAGCAAAAATACTCAATTGACTCACATGTCCAATATCGGTGCTTTCATCTAAACATAATGAAAAATAAGCACAACTTGCTAACAAAAATTTTAGTTTTTCTTCTATCGAACAAGCAATATCAGTAATTCTTGCTGCCACTCTGTCTTTTTACTTAAAGGAATGCTAGCAGCTTCAGCAAGCGTCAATGAATTGCCGAATGATTTTACTGCCTCGATGAGACATTCCTTTATAAAATTACCTTCCATAAACGGCTTAGAATGTTGGGCAATAAGAAGCGAAATAGCATATGATGCAGTGACAGCTTTTACCAAAGAATTAGCATTATTAGAATTATCATTAGAACTGGAACTTTCCTGACAAATTGATTTTAAACCCTCTATTAAATTACATTTTTCTTGACCTTCATATTTTGAATATTCACTTGAATGTTTTTTTTTTCATAATGTCTCTCAATGACATATTTTTTCACAACAGCAGGTTGATAATGGCATATAATACACACCGTGTGATTGCCAATAAGTGCAAAAAAACTATCCTCCCATTTCTTATCAAAATGTTGTTCATACCTTTGCTCACTGGCCATCGTACTGGTTTGACAAAACAATTACACAATTATTAGCACGCACACTTAAGAAAAAACTACACAAAAAAGAAACGTACCTTATAACTTTTGGAAGATATATAAGAATAACGAGTTTATATCCACGCACTTTATATATCCACGTTTCACGACGAAGTGATCTGCCAGCGACAATAACGGTTGGAAAACAACAAAGAATCAAAACAATTGCGTATCGAATGCGCGGCATAGATACGCGGTATAGTTAACGTAGGAAATTTAAATCTCTCTTCGTAAATACGAAGTTTCTTTGTGAACTCGCTTTTATTACAGATGTAACCAATCATTTCATTATTTTTAGAGCTGCAAAAGCCCAACCAAACAATATGTCAATTAATTAGTCATATTGATTCATTTCGTAGAAAATTAATTTTATTTAAAAATCATTTGGAAAAAGGTATTCTCCATTTCTATCTCTCTTGCAAAATTCTCTTCGAAGAATACGGCATAAGCTGTAATTTTAACAAACATTCACTTAATTGACTCATTAATAAGTCAGTTCGACACGCGTTTTACTGACTTCGAAAGTCTTAGAAGACTTGGTTCTGTTCGAATATCCTCTCACACTGCGGAAATCAAAGAACAAAATTTAGACTTTCAAGAGGAACTTTACGATTTGCAAAATAATCTTTCCCTCAAGGCTTGTCCAGAAAAAGAGGCGGACTTTTTTAAGATTTTAAATAATTCAAGTTACCTTAATCTTCAAAATTTTGATCTTCGAATTTTTTTCCATTTTTGGATCCACATTCTTATGTAAATGCTCGTTTTCGAAAATGGTAATCATAAAAACCGATAAACATTCTTCCTTAAACTTAAACGATAAATCATTAACTTTATTAATGCGAGCTAGCTCTTTCGTTCATTAATAAATTTCACAATATTTTTCTTTTTAGTGGAATAGACCTACTGGGAAAACCACTTGAAAAAAAACGCGTCAGCAATAGTACCCCATGGGTGGCGCGGAAGCTATTGTCCTAATTATAATTATATATTCTAACCGTCTATATAACTAACTTTTTAATATTATTCGGGGGAGATTACAGTTTCATCATGCTTATAGCACGCGCGACGCTCCTCATGCTTATAGCACGCGCGACGCTCCTGAGATGACGCGTCACGTGAGCGATCGGCTGCTCGGCCGCTGAGCCTCGAGCGGTAGTGGGGGTATAGGAGGCGTCGCCTCGGGAATCGGCCCGAAATGTGCAACTAAATCCCGTAATAAGTAATCAAAATAACTTACCTTTCGATTTTTCTGCAAACAAATAAGCACTACTAACTGAAGTACCGTGTAGCTCAGAAATGAATTCCACTGTTGTCAAAACACAATAGGACGCGAAAACCTTACAATAAAATGAGAAGTATAGATGCAACCTACGACCAAATCAGCTTTATTATTAATAAATTTATCTTTAATAAGTAGACGTATGGTTGGGCCTGTTAAATTTAGTTTTTGTTTAAATTAAATACAGTAACAAAAATAGTAACGATTCGTTACTTTTTGAGTAACGGTAGCGATAACGAGTTACTTCTCAAAATTAGTAACTAGTTAAAAATATAATTTTCCCAACTAAAAATGAAAGTTATATTACCAATAATTCAAAAAACTTTTGTGATTCCAATAATATCAAAGCAAAGAGTGACAAGCGTATGAAAGTAATGAAACTTAACAACAAATACTTATATATTCACAAAATGAATGTACAACGTACAGTTCTTTACATCACCTTACTAGATGAAATTCCAGCTTTTCGGTATTACGGACGCTTATATATATTAAATACATTTGGCGCAATACGAATGAATAATTTAATGTCTATTCGCAAAACAGCATAGAAAATCTATTTGAATGCGTAAACACGTTGATTGTTGATTCCTTGATTCGACGCACTATACTTAACACTGACTTTGCTTTGTGCTTACGGTGTACCTCGTATGATACATTTTTTTCATTACGTACTTTAATCGCATATTAGAATTAATCTGTTTTTATATTGCAGTATGAGAAAATATGCACAAGAAGCAGTTATTTGATACAGCGCAACTGAAAAGAAATAATGCAATACTTATCTTAACAGCGAGGCGCCTATAGTACGATGTTATCATCTCGTTTTCCCAAAAATCAAATAATACAACCATAATATTAATATACATGAACAAATTTGGCATTCAATGCTCTTTAATTTTTGTCCTTACAAAATTTTTAAATTTTACAAAAATAATAGGTGAAGATGGGAGTAAATTAAAAAATTTCACATTTTTGAAAAATGTGAATATATCATTGCAATATTGCAAAGAGTATAAAATATCATAAAACTTTTAACTTTTGCATAAAACGCTTTATTCATATACTTTATATTTTCGAAGATATTCGTTAATAATGAAAAAATCCATTATTTTCGAGTTGTTTCAACCCCTAAATGTTGAGATATACAGCTAAAAAAAATATGGGTCTAATATTTTTTGATGCTCTACATATCTAAAGGCCATCAAAATCAATGAGGGACACTTCCGACCATTTCCTTGCAGACAATATTAGAAAAAATATATTTTTATCTCATCTTTTTATGTATTTTAATGCATTAATCAAATTATTTTCTAGACAGAATTTTCCATCTCTATAAAAAATATTTTAGTATTTGCTTTTACAATTTCTCGACAATTTTAAATAAAGGACTATGCCCAGTATCATATGAAAAATTAGGCTCCCGATGAACAGCAATCAGACATGGCTAGAATTGTAGGGCATCAAAAGATAATTAAGAAGTTCCATGGACAATATTTTGTAAAGAGTCCCCTGAATGCTAGAGTTGTCCAAAGTTCGCTGTTATGACCATATTATGACCATGTACCATTGGTCTCGACTGATATCTCTACGTCCAGACCTTCTCGCGGTGACGGCGATAACGGATTGTACTAAAGACATTGAAATAATACGTCTAGAATGTATTTGGTACAATTCATTAACCCGGCTATAACAAGGAAAGGTACGAAAGTATTCTCCTCCGATTTTGATATAGCTTTTAAAATGTTGCTTTCTAGACAAAAATATAAGAGACACGTATTCTTTATACGTGCCAGGTTTTTTTTTTTTCTTTTTTTTTTTTTTTTTGCACATTTGACCTCATTTTTTTTAGGTCAAAACCAAATGTAACAGAAAAATTTTACTGACAGATTTGAATTTTAGCGGCTAAAAATCAGGAAACGATTCGAGAAACCCAATCCGCATCTGATATGTCGACCAGTATTATGTATCCCAGTAAGCAAGTAACATCAACTATATTGCATTAACGCGTTGCTGCAATGTAGTTGAAATGTTTCTTGCTTACTGGGATAGCTTTGATAAGTTGTTTAGTTTCAGCAAAATATAAAAATTTACAACACAAACTTCACAGAAAGTTATTTAAAAACTGTGGCTATAAAAAGAGTATCACAGAAAATCAAATTTCAAACGAATTCTTGAAAGAGACATGCGGTTGCGGAAAAAAACTAAGAATTTACTGACGATGTTATTAATGTAGCTTTTGCAATATTAAAAAAATAAAATTATTGCCCAAAAAATGAAATTATGAAAAAAAGAAACAGAAAAAGGTGTTCAAAAATAACAAAATTATGAATAAATACGATTGTTTTGCTTTTATTAGGCATTAACTTCTTTTACAATCTTGTGCACCGGATAATTAAAAAAAAAATTATTAATTTTTAAATTTCAAAATAATAAACATAAACTTCATTTTATCAGTAGCCGTCGTATGTATAGACGGACACATGCGGATATTTTTCCTTCCATTGATTAACTAATTGATCAATTATATTACAGAACTTGACATAAAACTCCTGCAGTTTAGGACATTGTTTAAAAATAACGGAACAATTATCAGGTATATCAAGTCTCACATGCTCAAGATATAATTTTTTCAAGTGCCTGCACTGCGCTAATAATTCCAACCGGTGATTAGTGAGGACAGGAAAGAACAAATAAACTTCTTGCAAATGTTGATAAGAAGAAAGTATTCTAAATAACCTGTCATCAGTAACTGAGTATTCGTCTCTGTAACAAAAATCATATAAATTAGTACAGTATTTTAATTACAAAGAGAAAATTCATGTAACTTTTTCAAGATGCTCGCAAGAGAAGCAAACAAATTTCAATAAAGAATACAATAATGTGTATTTTAAAAGAAAATGTAGCACACACACTTACAGATAAAGTTTTACTTTTTGTAAATTCATACAGTTAGTGAGAGCATTAATACCCTGAGATGTAAAATCACGTGCGTCCGGTAAATGTATTACTTCCAAGTCACGACACGAATTTGCCAATTCTATTAGAACTGCATCATTTATATAGTGTCCCAAATATAACTCACGCATCCGTTGATTATTTTGCAGTATTTTGCAAAGACGTTCAGTTGTTATACTTGTAAAAAAAAAGCTTATATGTTCCAAATTATTTAGCCCCTCAAGATATGAAAATCCTTCGTCGTCTATGCCAAAACAATAACTTAGATCCAATTCTAAGAAAAATTTGTATTAGTTGTTATGCAATTTACCCATAACCTTGACATTTACCCATAACCTTATATACATACACTATGTGCACATACCTTTCAAATTTTTGCATGTCTCTGAAATTTTAAGTAGGACAGGATTTAAGTTTTTGCAGCATTCACTCAATCTTAAATGGGTTAAACGCCTGCCGCAATTATTAAGAAAGTTTACGAAACCATTAACATCAAAGTTGCTTCCTGTAAGATCTAATTGTTGCAAATATTTACATCTAGGTGTAAAATAACAAAATATATCGCACATATATTTGTCAGATTTAATGCATCGCATGTTCAAACGTGTATAGAGTAGAGGATCCCGTGTTAAAATATCAAAGCGCTTATTATTTACTTCATTCATGCGGCATAATGTTACCAAATCTAAGTATTTAAATATTTTTCGTAGTATTTCATCCTGTAAAGATAAAACATAATTAATATAATACAAAATAAATACTTTAATACTCAAAGTACGAAATGTTATTGCAATAAATATTGTGATGAGAAATAGACTTCTTAGAATACTTTACAGGAAGCGCAGATAAACTGCAACGTGATAGCTCCTTATAACTTTTCAATAGAATACGACGCGAGTATCTCTGTCCAAGAGGTTGCACATATCCAGGGATTACCTCTTGAGATGCCTTTTTGCGCTTCAAATTACTTTTATAATTAATCCTTCTTATTTCGCTGCAAATATCATCGGAACAAATTGATTTTCATTATTAACAGGAGAAAAGGATTTAAATATTACCTAATGTACAATAGTAATACCTTTTATAAATAACACAATATTCAGGAAAATTTCGTTGCAGATGAACTATATCCAAGTGTGCACTTTTTGAATCTGCTGTTAAATTATGAACATCGTCATGGTGTGAAGAATACATGCTGATAATTCTTCTTAACAGATTACTTAAACTCTCGTTAGGATTTCTAGAAACAATTAATTTTGATGTACCGATAAGCATCACAGCACCCAGTTTTGTATAAGATTTACGTGAACTGTCCTTAAACACTAGTCTGAGCATTTTGGTTTTGAAGTCGCACGGATGCGATAACGGTGGAGAAAATAATCTTGATTTCGGGGGTACAATCTGAGACGATTCATCCCACAACTGAATCCAATGATTATTGGAATCTTGAGCCAAAATTTGAATTACGCCTCCAGGATTATGTATTTCGTAAATAGAGACTCTGACTGGATATACAGCTTCATGAAACTCGATATCTTAAAAATAGAAAATATAATTATACTCTCTTCTCAACAAAAGCGTACCTTCTTTAACAATATCTCATTTATCGACTCAAATATTACATACCAATATAATTATTTTTGTTCGTCATATGGTCCGCTGTATACCATGGAACACCATCAATAAACGAGCTCCTGAAATGGTTTTGCCACGGAGATATTGAAATATCGAACCCATCATTTCTCGGCTATATTATAGAAAATCGAAATGTGTCAAATAGAAAATCTTGTAACATAAATTTATAGATAGCGATTACTTTGTACAGGACAATAACAGATAATACCAGGAATTACACGTACTTCGACATATGTTTCTCCAAAAGAACATGGTAAATGAAATCGTTCGCCATAATTTAAAGATTTGGGTGATCCAATTATGTCAGGGGCAGTATAGAGTATGCTACAATTATGGTTTCTTCTCGTGGTAACAAATATTTTCTTCACAAATTGATAGACAAAGTCAACACCATCCTCTTCTCCTACGGATACTCTGCCGATGTAGGGATATCGACTACAACTCTCGCAATTTAAAGATTTATTGTGGGTTGTCATATTGTCTCTCTGAAAAAAGACAAAAGTGTGGAGAATAATAATCTTTCTTTTTAGCATATGCTAAAACGCATTATAATATTATATATATTAATAATTATAGCGTTAAGATTATATGTATAATAACAATAAGTTTATCTTACTTCCATTTGCATTGTTAGTACTGACATTATTACATAGTCTGCATGTGTGTGTGTGTGTGTTGAATATCATTATTAAATGATTAATTATTTTAAAGAAAATAACAGTTATTTTTTAATTTTGTTAATGTAGAAAAATGTTCTTTTATAAATCTGAAATATCGGGAGCTCTGTGTTCTTCTACTACCACGTGGCACACACATGCACGAGCACAAAAGAAAGAACATAAAAAATTACACAATTTAGATTGCTCACATTCGCCAGAGTTACGCTTAATTTCTAAATGACTATAAAGTTTCATTCTACAATAGTCGTAAGAGTAGATGTAAAACGCGTAATCAGCCCAGATAGCACATATTATTTTCATATATGTTTTTTGAGTGTATACATAGTTTCATAACCGTAAAGAACCATTAAGAAACGTTTGAACACAAATGTTTTCGAAATCATGATTTAAGCAACGTATTTTTTACGTTTCTACAGTTAACAAAAATACCTATTTGTTAAATTTTTCCTTTCAAAATTATAATTTGATTTATCTATATATTAGGGTGGTCCTTATATTTCGACTTTTAAATTTATTCTGCGGTACCCTCCAGAATGTTTCCAATTCGTAAAAAAATAATCCCTACCAAAATTCAGCTCGATCGGATAAAGGAAACCCGTGCCCCCGGATTTTTAAACATTTGAGTTCTCTTGTATTAAACTGTTTATTCGATCAACATTGGTTTTTAAAGCGTATTTTCCACAAAAATCTGCCTAAAGCACTTTTCTTTTTTTAATATGTGTGTCTTGCTTTTCTGTATCGTTTGAGACCTTATACGTCTCATTTAAACAATTAGATAAATTGTTAATAACTAAAAAATAAAAATAAATAGTTATTGCATTTATTGCTTGATCAGCTGGAAAAAATTATGTATGGGCTACAAAAGTTATAGTAGTATGTTTAGAGCCAAAAGAAGAACAAAAATTAAAAGATTTCATGTCTTTATTAAAAACAATCAATTTTTTGTGGCTAACATTACCTAATAATATTTATTACAATAATAAGGTTTCCTTTGTCGAATCAGGGATTACCGCGGCGGCGGTAATCTTTGTTTGATAGATGGCAATTTACTTCCAATAATTTGCTGTGAATAATTTCCAATAAGGTATATTTTGTCACGCAAATTAATTCTCGAAGTCATTGCCAAAAATTTTGCATATAATATCGAACAGGAAAAATTCCACTGTTAACTCTTTAAGCCAGACGCCCAGAACTGAACATACGCTTGATGCTTGCACGCTGGGTTCAAGGCTAGTTGCAGAGCCTTTTGGTTAAGGGGGGAAACCACTGTAAGACGGTTTCAAAAAATTGAATCTTTCTTTGCATTTTCTTAATGTTGCCGTTGAAGCAGAAGGCCTCGTATATGCATCCGGATTAAACGCACTGTGGTTTTTACGAAACTCTATTACTCTATATAAAATAATCACTTGTAAAACTTCAAACGCGTTTTTCTCGAAACTACAATATTGTAGCTGGGCGCTCGCGTATCTCGGCCAATTTTTATCCGAATGACTAGAAATTTGGACAGAATGTTTATAATAAAATTGTCTTCAGTTAAGCGTAAGATTTTTTTATTGGACAATTAGTTTTTGAAAAACATTTATTTCGAATTTAATTGCCCTATTTTTCCGCGTTTTAATGTATTGATTAAAATTATTAAATGTTGACATTAATAACGGACGTTTCGTTCCGAATACTGTGTTAAACGTAATAGAACGTAATATAACTCCTTTATAAAATGGCTCATAAGTTGGTGTAATACGTCGATGGGAAAAGTAGTCGTCTGCGAGTACTCAACTGTACAGATGGTGAAAGACGTCAGAAAGACGAACATGAACTGCGATAACATACATAGGATTGCGCAGGGTTATTTAATAACGGACGCCGAATACTGTGGTTGTAATACGTATAATTATAAAAGGCTGAATACAATAGGCAGTGTGTCTTTTTACTAAAAGATGAACATAACGAAAGGATGCTTTGAACAGAAAGACGTTTCTATACACACTGCAACATAACATACATAGGACAGGGTAGAGTACACAGATAGTGAGAGAGAGTCTAGTACAACGGCGGTATAGCGCTGCCACCACGCAATCTTTTCCCTAGCAAGCGTGGCGTGCCTGTGCGAACATAGAGGCGCTACAAGGCGCTAGAGCGCCATATTCAACACTCCCACTCGCTGAAATGTTCGCCATGTATACCCCAAGTAGCTTCCGATTAGCCTCGAAAAGGTTCCTCGTTTGCGGCTTCGTAAATATGTCTGCAAGTTGTCCACTGCTGCTTACATGCTTGATCTCGATTATTCCGCTTTCGACTAGCTCACGGGTATAATGGAATTTTACATCGATGTGTTTAGTTCTGCGATGAAGTATCGGATTTGTAATGAGTTTTTCGGCTGCTGCATTGTCGCAAAATAACGTAGTTGGTTTATCTTGATTGCAACCAATTTCCTTTAGTAGTCTTCTAACCCATACAATCTCCTTTCCTGCGTCATGTACTGCTACGTACTCCGCATCGGTTGTTGATGTCGCGACGACACCTTGTTTGCGTGAGAACCAAGTAACTGGTCCACCGTTGAGCAAGAGCACAACACCGCTCATACTTCTTCGCGTGTCGACACAATTCGCCCAATCTGCATCCGAATATGCGATCAGCTCATTTGATTTGTCGCATCCATACGTGATTCCGAAGTCCGTTGTGCCTGCTAGATACCTCAAGGCACGCTTGCCAGCGTTCCAATGCTCTTCAGTTGGCGATTGGAGAAATTTTGACAGAGTCGCCACTATATATGCCAGGTCTGGTCGTGTCACAACTGCTAAATACATTAACGACCCAACGAGCTGTCTATATGGCACATTTCTGGAATCTTCATTGATGTTTATCTTCAATGTAGTGCTTGCATCTGCCGGAGTAGCTATCGGATTACAGCTTGTCATTCCAAATTTCTCGAGTATGGCTTTTGCATATGCTGTTTGTACCAACCGTATGGTTTTCTCTTCTCGATTACGTATAATTTCGACGCCAAGATAAAATGTCGCATCAGAGCTTGTTATCTCGAATCGTTGTTGCATCGCTTTCAATAACTTGACGATTTTCCATTTTGATTTGCCAAATACGAGGCCATCATCGACATATAATGCGACCAACAGTTCACCGTCCTCTGAAGTGTATACGCATGGATCTGCATCTGTAGGTTCAAGACCAAATTCTCTCATAAAGTTGTCAAACTCTTCATGCCATTGGCGTGACGCTTGTCGAAGACCGTAGAGACTCTTGTTTAGAAGACACACACGATTCGTACCATCGTTGAATCCTTCGGGTTGTTCCATATAAACTGTCTCTGTAAGATTGCCATATAAAAATGCGGTCTTGACATCTAGTTGAACTATCTCGAAATCCTTTGCTGCTGCCACTGCTAGTAACGTACGCACTGAATCAAATCGTGCTACTGGTGAAAACGTCTCTGTGAAATCAATACCTGGTTTTTGCGAACACCCTTTTACGACAAGTCTCGCTTTATACCGATCAACACTTCCGTCTGGTTTGATTTTTAAACGAAAGATCCATTTATTACGAATTGGCTTACGATCCTTTGGTGCTTCGACGAGCGTCCAAGTTTTGTTACGTTTGAGAGAGTCAAGCTCTTCTGCCATTGCCAATTTCCATTTCTTCGCATCTGGAGATGTTTTCGCTTCTTCAACTGTTGTAGGTAATTCAATGTTTGCAATAAACGCACTTGCGCATAATTGTACGCTAGTCATTGATGTAACACATTGTGTTTTGCTTCGCGTTTGATTTGCAATGCTATCAGCTCTAACTTCGACCGTACGCTTTTCATGTTTCTTGCGCGGTTTCTTATTAGCTTCCTCTTCTTTCTCACTTGCCTCCTCTTCATTTCTAGCGTAATCATCTTCGGATTCGATGTCTTCATCTGTTGTCCTTGAATCATTTTTGTCATCTGGTATGACAATTCTTGCCATTTGCTGTGTTTGAGGTTCGACTATAATGACATCTCTCCGAATTACAATACGTCGAGTACCTGGTTGCCAAAGACGATATGCTTTGTATGCATATCCGACAAGTAGCATTTCTTCAGATTTTCGATCAAACTTTGATTTCTTCCCTTCATTTATCAGAACGTATGCTTTGCTGCCATAAATACGCAGATGTCCAATATTCGGCTTGTGTCCAGTAAACGCTTCTTGTGGAGTCTTGTTGTTTAATCGTTTCAACGGAATGCAATTACGAATCTTCGCTGCTGTCGTTACCGCTTCTGCCCATAGTCCACGTGGTAAGTCTGCACCTGTAAGCATCGCTCTAGCCATTTCGACTATCGTGCGATTCTGGCGTTCAACACGTCCATTCATCTGTGGAGCGCCTGGTGCTGAAAACTCTTGTACAATTGAGTGTTTTCTCATTAGTTTACGCATTTCAGTACTTTTAAATTCAGCTGCATTGTCAGAACGTGTACGTCTTACCTCGTTACCAGTTGCCTTTACCTCGGCAATTACTTCCTGTATGGCTTCGAGTATTTGCGATTTAGCTGCCAGTGGTTTGACAAACAGAAAACCAGAATAGTCATCTACGAATACCGCCATTAATTTTGCACCTCCGTACGACTCAACCGACATTGGTCCGCATATATCATAGTGTATTAGTTCACCTGGATTAGTAGCTCGAGTACTACTTTCATTAAATGGCTGTCTACAATGTTTTGCATAAACACATGCTTCGCAGAAACAATTATCGCTCCCACTGGTTGAACATTTTGCTAATTTCATACCTTCAACCGCTGAACTGCTTGCAAGTTGACGAACTGA
This sequence comes from Temnothorax rugatulus, assembly GCA_035220575.1. NCBI lineage: Eukaryota > Metazoa > Arthropoda > Insecta > Hymenoptera > Formicidae > Temnothorax > Temnothorax rugatulus. Next base: position 2,420 of record JASTWL010001440.1, on the reverse strand, counting down.
ACCATAGTTTACGTGGCCTAACCGTTCATGCCATACCTGAAGCGAAGCCTCTTGAACGCTAATGTTTGCTGCACTTCCGACTTGAATAAAGTCCATCTCGTAGAGATTGTTTGGTAAACGATGTCCTGTTGCCAGTCGTCGACCATCCTTCGACATCTCGATCACATCTTCACCAAACTTCACGTTGACTTGCATCTTCGTTGCTGCACCAAGTGAAAGCAAATTACGACCAAGTTTCGGCACGTATAATACATTTGTTAGCGTAACATCGCCTCCTGATAACGATTTAACATCAACCATTCCTTTGCCTCTAGCATAAATAACTTCATTGTTGCCTACTGTGATTGGATATGAGCCGTCGTTAATCTCTTCAAATGATGTGAATATGTCTCTTCGGTACGTCATATGATTCGAGGCACCACTGTCACCTATCCATGAGTCTTGATTGTTGACTGCTGTGTACACCGACCGACATGCGAGCATAAGTGACTTGCTGTACATCTGATTTGCTTCAGTCGATTTACCTTGTGACTGCTCTTTTGCAATTCTGGCTTTGTATTTGCGACAGTCTTTTCGAAAATGACCAAGCTTGTGACATTCAAAGCATTCAACTTTGCTTCGTGGCTTTTTGTCACGTTCAACGTTCGGCTTTTTATCGTTGCTTGACTTTTGCGATTTTGTGACAAGTGCATCACCGCTGTCTGATTTGCTGCAGGTTTCATCTCTTCGTGATTCAATCAGTACAAGCTGTTGACGGATGTCATCAAATTTTATCGTTCTGTCACCTGTTGCTTGTATGTAATACGTCTCACGGAATGTGTCGAATTTTGCAGGTAAATCATTGATTAACTTCGCTACCAATGTTGCGTCACTGATCTTCTCACCGATGGCTTCAAGTTGTTGTACAATGACTGCTAACTCTGAACAGTAACTCTGGACGGACTGTCCTTCTTTGAATTTCATGGCGTGCAATGCCTGATTCAGCAGATATTTATTTGCTTCAGTCTTCGTCTCGTAAAGTGATTTTATTTTTATAAACATCGCTTTCGAGGTATTGCATTCTCGTATTGCCGAATGATCATCATCGCTTAAGCCGCCTGACAGAATACGCATTGCCTTTGCATCCTTCTTTAGCCATTCTCTTATTTCTTCCGGTCTTCCGTCCGCCGGATTTACCTCGCTGCCATGCACGACCTCGTAGACGCCGACGCTCTTGAGACAGGCAGTAACCTCAAACTTCCAGCGTTGATACGATGCCTTCGTCAAGACGGGAACACGCAGATCTTCGTGAGTCGACATTTCGATTGTGGTCTGCTTTCAACGGATTATCAAGAGTGTGCAAGATAGGCTCGACTTATGAACGAGACTCGAATCTAACCTCTCACGTAAATAACGCACAAGTACTCTCTGCGGGCTGTCCTAGGCTGTCCTGGGCCCATAACCTGTTGCGCAGGGTTATTTAATAACGGACGCCGAATACTGTGGTTGTAATACGTATAATTATAAAAGGCTGAATACAATAGGCAGTGTGTCTTTTTACTAAAAGATGAACATAACGAAAGGATGCTTTGAACAGAAAGACGTTTCTATACACACTGCAACATAACATACATAGGACAGGGTAGAGTACACAGATAGTGAGAGAGAGTCTAGTACAACGGCGGTATAGCGCTGCCACCACGCAATCTTTTCCCTAGCAAGCGTGGCGTGCCTGTGCGAACATAGAGGCGCTACAAGGCGCTAGAGCGCCATATTCAACAATAAGCGAGGGAGTGTTGTGTGAGCGTTCATATGTGCGCGCGCTCTCATAGGGAGCGCACATTACTTGGCTGCGCAGTCCGATGCGCAGACGTCTAGATACGGGCGACACGCGAGTCGCCAGGCAGCAGTCAGCACTGTGCCAGCAACCGTGCCACATACATTATATATCTCTTATTCTTAAAGAAGAAGTAGTGTGTATTCATTTACCCTTCCTACTGAATCCACACAAGTACCTGTGCGACTACCTCGGAAAAACAGCACATACGACACATTGGCGACGAGGACACAACAGTAACGTCTTTTTCGGCACCTGTAACTGGTAACGTCGGGTCACTCGTGTCCGACGCCTAAAAATTACTTTAAAGTGTTCTAAAAAAATCTGAAAAAAATTCATGTTACCTTATTAACTATCCTACTTTAAGGATCAATCGCTATATTGCCGATTTTTTCATTTGTTTAAACAATATATTTATATAAACAAATAAAAACATGAAGAATGGACCATTTTTTTTCAAAAAAATCGTAACTTGGCAAAATTATATATTTTAAAAATTCGAACCGGGAATTTAAAGTTTAAGAATAGTACTTAAAGAAAAAAATATTAGAAGTATGTATAAATTAATGGATGCTTAAGTTTTGAGCACAAAATCACGTTTTTT